>WHYT01017937.1:290810-360920 GCA_009806455.1 Tetrax tetrax
CACCCCCAAGTCCTTCTCCTCAGGGCTGCTCTCCATCCATTCTCCGCCCAGTCTGTATTTGTGCCTGGGATTGCCACGACCCAGATGCAGGACCTTGCACTTGGCCTGGTTGAACTTCATGAGGTTCTCATGGGCCCACCTCTCCAGCCTGTCCAGGTCCCTCTGGATGGCATCCCTCCCTTCCAGCGTGTCGACGGCACCACATAGCTTGGTGTCATCGGCAAACTTGCTGAGGGTGCACTCTGTCCCACTGTCCATATCGCCGACAAAGATGATGACAGTGTGAGCTGCTTTCAGGAAACCCAGCTGCTTTGGCAGCTAGCCTGGCCGTGCCCACCAAAATCCCTTCCGTAGCTGTGTTTATTACCTCTGCACTTTGCCTATATGGCGGATTTGGAGAGGTACTGAGCCATCAGATGAGAAAATTTTTCCGCGTGGTGATAGTCTGTCCTCTCCTGCCCACTGCCTGCTCCCTCGCTGCTTTATGCCCCCCTTGCTGTGAAGTGGTTCTCATGACGTTCTTCCAAGAGGTGCTCCCCTGAGGCTGTGACTCGTCTCGTTAGCAGCCGTTGGCATCTTCTGCTGGCAGCCGGGGGCGGCTGATGGAGGGACGTGCTCCTGCAGGCAGCCTTCCCCGATGGAGCCGCAGAGGGTTAACAGGAGGGAGTGCATGCTGTGTTTGGAAAGAAAAATTGAAATATTAGCTTGCTGCTGGTAATTTATTAGAGCCGGACTGTGTTCTTACTGCAGAACCTCATAAATAATAATTCATATAAGATTTTCAAGGATGGAGTAAGGAATTTTAAGGACCAGACCGAAGGAAGCATGTTTGTATCATCACTGTTTTTAATTTGCTGCTCTTTGTAAGCTAGTAGAAGATTGTGTGTTCAAGGACTATGAATAAATACAGCATACTGACCTGGTATGTTTTTAAAACCTCAGATTGTTTATTACTTCAGCTCGAAGCTTCTCTCTAACACCTTGGGATGCTCTGAGGGTCAGTTTGCAGTAACATGGGTAAGACTTACGCATGAGAGATGGGAATTGAAGGCAAACAGATTTCTGCCAATAGAAATTACCATAGTGGAAGAGGTTTACGCTGACTGGCTGGCTTTTGGAGAGGAAACGACACCAGCCTGGGCTCTCGAGCCGTCCTAAAGTGGTGGGGTAGATGTTCAGCTGGAAGGAGGCAATGCTGGTGGAGTCAGGAGAGCGCTTGCACGAGCTGAGGGTTTGTCTCCAGCTCGTCTTCCCTGTTCGGCATGGACCACGTTGCCTGGCATCTTTTAACTTAAGGGACTATCAGTATAATTCCAGCTCCAGCTGGTAAGAAGCTGATAAGAAGCAGGTTAATATATGTCACCCTATGTGAACCAAACTTCAGCTTGCGGTGGGGAAGTGTCCCTTCTGCACCCAAAGGGACAGCCCAGCGCGGGGCTGTGAATGTTTAGGCTGGAGGTGCTGTGTTGGGCTTGTGTGGCAAGGTTTTGGTAGCGGGGGGCGGCTACAGGGACAGCTTCTGTGAGAAGCTGCTAGAAACTTCTCTTATGTCCGATAGAGCAGATGCAGCCCGTGGAGCAGGCTGTCCCCCTGCAGCCTGTGGAAGCCCACGGAGGAGCAGAGATCCCCCTCCAGCCCATGGAAGCCCATGGAGGAGCAGAGATCCCTCTGCAGCCCAGGGAGACCCACGGAGGAGCAGAGACCCCCCTCCAGCCCATGGAAGCCCACGGAGGAGCAGAGATCCCCCTGCAGCCCGTGGAGGAGCCCACACCGGGGCAGGCAGATGCACCCAAAGGAGGACACAAGGTACTGGGAAGGAAGTAGGCTTCTTCCCCAGGGGGATCCAGGAAAATTAGGCTAATAGCATAAGGTGTGTTGGCTGGAGCAAAGCTTAAAATAAATTTTGTGGGTTTTGCTTTCACACAATGTAGTTGCACGTACAGAGATGGTTCTTAATAGGAGAGCTCTGGATAAATCCCAGGCTGGGTTGTTTGTGTCAGGCTGGTAGCAGGTCTTGTGAAACATGATCTTGCATCTCGTGCAGCATTTTTCATGTGAATATTAGTGCGTGAAGCTAAAATACGCTTTTAATGAGCATTTGAGTGAATATAAAAGTAAGCCCAATAAAAGCATAAGCATGTCAAAATGAATTTGTAAATTGGAGAAAAGGAGGGGGAGGGGGAGTAACTAACATTTGCAGTTCTGCTGCGATTGTCAGATGTTCATTTGGATGACATATGTGAAACGTAGTGGCAACCTGCGTCTAAATGCATCAAAATGAGTTGGAGAGGCATGGCGAAGTGCCACGCACAGCTCGATTGCAAAGCCACCAAGCTGCACATCTGTCCCGCAGCATGCCGGGAGGAGGAGCGGAGAGGGGCTGCCAGCTCTGCAGATGGGTAGCTGGCTTTCCTCTCCCAGGTTGGGACGTACCTGGGCCATCGTCACGGGAGCACTACATTTTTGTCCTAACAATCTACCTGCCTGCGTGGCACTTCGGCATGTGTTGACACAGATAATGGTTTGCTTGACTCTGAGCAAGCTGGCATTTTTAAGAGTATCATCTATTCTCAGCAGCAATTTTTAAAATATCTTTTTACTCCATTATAAGCATTTCATTGCTGGTTTTGCTTCCAAGGAGCTAACTGAAACCCCTGGATGGAGCATCCCTGCAATTGCTGACATTTGGTATTATCCTACAGTGTAGTCTTAGCGCTGTTCCACGCAGAGCGGGTCCTAATGGACAGGATAAAGCACTGCAACGCCGTCTGTGGCCTTCTGGAGGCAGGTCACACTGGCACTGCAGACGGTTCACAGCTCAGATAGTTACAGATAGTCTCTGCTGCCAGGCTCCCACATCCCTCTTGCACTGTTCTTCATCACTCTTACCCTGAAAACTGTAACTGTTAGTATTTGTATTTATAGCAGAGCTAAATCAAAATGAGAATTCTCTTCTGGTCAGTGTAAAGGTCTGATATGTAGGCTAGGGAGACTTCTCTGGTGGGCTGTGTTGCGGTGGGACAGTGTTCCTACACCCACCACTGACCCTTCAGAAAGTTACAGGTATAAAGAGTCATGAAGTTACCTCCCAAACACATCAAAACTTACGTAATTCTGCCTTGGGATAAGGTCATTCTTGTTTATGGGTTTCTCTCAAATTAAATTTCCACTGCCATTTTTGCAAATGTTACCGTGATCGACACAGAGATGGAAAAAGATGGTATTCTCTTGTCTTGAAAAATTCTGACTTGTGTGTTCATGGAAAAAAGTCAACTCAGCTTAGAAGCATGCTTCCTATTTGCCTACATCAAAAATATTCCTGGACGAGAGACAGTCATCACTGCTTCACCGAGACCTTGTGTCGAAAGAGGTGGCATTCCTCTTGGCATTGGAAAGGCATTTCAGGAGGGTGGATGACTTCCACAGAAACCTAGTGAGGAGGAGCCTGCAGATGGTGGGCAAAAAGCTTCCAGGACGATGGAAAAGAGCTCCTTTGCTTTGCAGACTTACCAGAACTGGAACAATTGCTTGAGATATTGCAGTTTTTAGTGTAGGTGAGTGCGTTCCTCTTCCACCTAGTAACTTGACTGGAGGTGATGTGTTTTCCTGATGTTGTAGGTCTGATAAGTCATGGGGGTTTTGGTTTGGGTTTTTGGAGAGTCGGGGAGGAACTGGCAGGAGCAAGGATGAAGGAGATGGGAAAACATTTTGCCTTTCTCATAGAACTGGCTAGGAACAGGTAACATATCTAGAGGCTGGAAATGTCACTTGTTAGTACTTTCCTGGAAGTTCATGGTGTCCTGCAGCTCTGCTAGATAAAGCCCAGCAGCACAAATTAAAAGGACCAAGAAGATCTTTACAAGATCTACCCGTGGCCAAGGGGAAACCTCAGAGCTTTCAACAAATATTTTTGTTTGGTGTTTTCTGTTTTCCACAGTAGGAGACAAGCAGAGCCTTTAAAAGCAAGCTGAATCCTGTGATAATTTAAATGAGATCTACTCCATGCTCTGTGTTCTGTGACAGGAGCATTACAACCCTTCCAAATGATCTACTGTTAAATACAGAGGAAATTTAGAGCCTCTTGCTTTCTACCCACCCCTTATCTGTCTTTAGTCTACATCAATGCCAAAAGGCAAATAGCACAAAAACAGAACTATGCTTTTATTAAAGCAAGTGCTCCCTGAAACTAATGGGAGAGAGACTTGATTTGTAGCCAACTGAAGAACTTAGGAGCATGAGAATCCCATTCTGGTTCAATCCAAGGGTCTACTTAGTTCCCGTCTCTGACAGAGAGTGTCTTTAGTGAGGAAGAACATTTGAAGCTTCATTTCTTTTCACAAATAGGACATTCAACCAACTTAAAAAATCATAATCCTGAAAGATACTTCTAAACGATTGCCCAGTGCTAAAGAAAGCAGAGCGGTGTTTTCCATCAATCAGCAAGGTGTCTGATTGGATTCAGTAGTACTATCTACCTGTCCAAATTAACAGGCGTAACAGTTTTCCAGTATTGGAGCCTCCAGAAAAGTTCATGCTCTAAAACTACAGAGATCATAGGATGGCTGGAAGGGAGTTTTGACTTCTTTACTGTTACTATTTTATAAGCACCTGGAGAATAGATTTAATAAATGTGAAACATCTCAACGCTTGCCTCTTCTCCCAGACAGAGGCAACTTAGGGAGTTCTAGAGCTCCAAGTCTGGAGCCCTTCTGCAGTGAGGTGAAGTTATTAACTAACAGAAATATATCCTCTTCGGGACATGCAGTCTCAGCCAGGCAATGATGGGCACCTCAAATCTTTTGTTTACAAGGGATTGTCTTCTGCTGCCAGATTCTTATGCCTCAGGCATAAAAATACACTTTCTTCATTAGCACAGAGGGTGAAGGGTTGAGTTTGCATGTGCTGGTAGACATGGGGGCACCAGATGATGAAAATCCGAGTAACTCGGTGAGAGCTCTGAGTTGGGCAGTGAAGGAACCCGACTTACCGTAGTGCTTGCTGCTTCTGCTTGTTTCTCTGGAGTATGTACTTACTAACTTCATGGGCTTATTCGAGGCTTAGACACATGGGACCAAGAAACAAATTGCTTTCTAGGTCATCTTCCCTGGTCCTCCATCTCTTGCAAATTAGCTTTAAATCATACAGCTTTGAGCATCCTGAAATAACATCAGACACATCCAGAGAGCCTTTTGGTCCTTCAGGCCTCCTAGACGTCTCCGTGAGGGACAGCGGAGGTTATAGTTTTTGGAGGGATGACTCATATGCTTGCCACGGGCAGAGAATCAACTATTCCATGGACTAAGATCCCCTGCGAGCTGGCCAAGCCGAAAAATTGGCTTTAACTATAAAGGTAGCTGGTAGCCTGCTCTTCACTTGGAGGTAAGAGGAGTTGGAGAGCTGCCACTGCGGGAGTGTACTTCAAAAACAGGGACAGAAATGAGGAAAATGTTAAAACAGAGAGAAAATGCCAGTTGAAGAACCTGTCGTAAACACCTCTGAAGGCTCACCAGTGCAAGGCTCAAGTGCTAATACGGAGCAGCAGCTCTCATGGCCAACTAACAAAAGGAGGGAGGCTTGGCGGCTAGCTCTGGGTAAAAGTTTATTAAGAAACACGCTTTTTAACATTGAATTACATCATATTGTTTCCAAAACAGAGAAATTTATCTCTAGGTTTAACAAGTGATTTAACAACGTGGATCTATCTGCAGTTTTACTTCTGAGGGAATTGGGAATTGCTCCCTCAGCCTCATCTCGGGGTTTGCTTCTTTCTGTGCCGCCTCCTGAAACACCATGAGCCTCTAGTCACTCTGTAACGAGGTCTGTGTCACACAGAGCTTTCATCCATAGATCCCGCAGCGTTGGCGTGTGGTCAGTGTCTTCTGCTGAGTTTCACAGGCACGAGAACTGAGGTACAGAGCAGGAGGGTGGAGGAACGGGTGAAAGGGTCTTTGGTACCAGCTCCTTAGAAGTGGAGGGGTTTGTCAGCTCCCTAGCAAAGCTTTGTAATTTTGGTTTCTGAGGCTGTATCTATTCTGCCAGCTTAGCCTGAAACGCAGATTTGTAGAAAATCAAACGCTACGTGTTGACTCTCCCTTAGCTTCCCAGCTCCCAGGTTTGGGGACAGACGTGTGGTGCGCCACGGCTGGTACTTGGGGATGAGGCAGTGGACCAGGAAGCACAACTGCTGCGTGATTTAGACACCGCTGCTGCGGCTGGGACTGGCTCATCAGGCAAGGAAACGCGGATACACGGAGGGTCTTGCTCTGACCCTCCAAGCAGCGTGGGCACAGATAGTTCAGGCCATCTGCCTCCAGCATCTTCAGCTTGACACTGTGGAGGTTGTTTGGTGTAGTCTGAACAGCAAAGGATTTCAATAAGAACCACATCAACAGTGGAGTTCCCTGTGTATTTGTGATGTGGGACCAGACCTGCTGCGGGCAGGGTCCTTGCCAGCGCCTGACATGGATGAACTTTGTTCATTCCTTCAGACAATGCCTTTTGAAAAACCACCTCACCTCTCCTTTTGTATAATAAATACCATTTGGGGGTTGTTTCCCTCATAATTGGCTTCTAGAGCCAATTATCTTAGAAATGCTTTTTTTTAAAGGTCATCATAACTTCTCTGCCTTTTCTTTCTATGTAGTTGTGTGTAAGCCTTCAGTTTTTCTTAGCTTTTAGTCATTTTTGTAATTTTGCCCTTCCACCTGCCTGGTTTACTTCAAGGCATGCTTCAAATGTCCCAGACATAATGACTTTACCAGCATGTCCCTCCTGTAAGTAGCAGTTAGCAGTGGTAAGACACCCAGAGACCAGGTTTTAATCAGCCTCGACTGAAGACTAAAAATGATTCACTCCTGTCAGCGCTGGGCAACACAACAAACAGCTCTCCAGCAAATCACTTCAGCAGAAATATGTTGGCATGTTTCTATAGCAACTAAGGAAAAATATTTCACACAAAAGTCCATCTGCTGCAACATAGAGGGAGATCTGGCCAAAGATCCCGTTATGAATTAATCTTAATTTGCAAATTTTATTTTTGCAAACCTCGCTTGCACAAAAAGGCAGCATGTAAGCGAGAGGAAAGACAATTGATTTTTAGATCGAGGCTGTCAATGAGTCAACAAAGCGGTCATTAATTTGGAAAGTGGTGATTGTCTGAGGATGAAAAATTGCAGTGCGTTTGAGGGGTATTCATCTTCATTGCTGTTTACCAATCAGGCTGCATCACACCATCTTGTACGCAGCGTATTTGGAAACACACTTTATTTTCTCAAAGGAGGCTAGTAGCAAGCATCCAATTTTTTTTTTTTTTTTTTTAACCATTTTGGTTTGATTTACTTGTAAAGAGTTACTCAAATTTATTCAACCGTATAAAATGCTTTGTAGAAGCCATCAAAGTGAGGAGAGAGGGAAAAAGCAATGCGATAATTTGGACTGCGATGCATTTTATTTTATGTTATGTCAACACTTCAAAGCCTATTGGAGCTGCGCTCGGGAGATCTGAAACATTTTACGGGGTGCTTGGTGTCTGTGCTACAAACCATCTCCAACTATAGATTCTCTTTCACAATGTTCACATGCTGCTGCCAGCGTCTCGTTCTTTCTTCCTCACTAGCTGCTTTCTGTGTCTCCTCTGGCAGTTTTACAGAGCCCCCAAAAATAACTTTGAAAAAAAAACAAAGCAAAAACCAACAAGAACTTTCTTCCAGCTAGGAAGCGTGTAGGCCAGTGTCCTGGGATGTGCGCCAGGTCTCCAGGGGCTGTGGCCAGGTGAAGGGAAGTCCAGCCTGAGTAGGTTCTGCACCTGGAGCTTTTTACGAAAGGCTAGACCTTCAGATACTTCAGCAAGAGGTGAGATTCTTGTGTCTTACGTCATTCCAGGCCAGGTTGGATGAGGCTCTGAGCAACCTGATCTGGTTGGAGATGTCCCTGCTTCTTGCAGGGGGGTTGGACTGGGTGGGCTTTGAAGGTCCCTTCCAACCCAAACCCTTCTGTGATTCTATATGTCCCTACTAATAGGCAATGATATTTAAATATATATATTGCTGGAGCTGGCAGGCGTTGTGACCAGAGAAACATGGAGTTTCCAGCACAGTAGCCATATTGCATGCTCCATGTCACCATTTGCCCTGCTCGCTAGCATCCTGGCCGAGGAGGAACGACAGCCCGTTTCATTTTGAGTGAGTAAATGTGCAGTTTGAGCGGTGGCACCTTAAGCAAATGAGTGGACGTGGGAATAGAGCTGCTTCTGAAGAGGAGAGGGAATGTGAAAGAATGAAATGTGAGAAGAGGAGCAGTTCAGAAGTCTTGGAAAGATTGCTTGTAACCCATTTCACTTCTTCTCTGCCTCATGCTGCCTCTCCCTTCAGCTCTAACTATTCTTACTAAATACCAGCTTCTCCATGGGGCAGGATTGGAGGGGAAAAAAGTTCTCCAGATAAGTTTAGAATGCCTTTTGATTTTAAACAGCAAGCAAATACATACTTTGAAACCAAAAAAAAAAAAGTTTCTTTTGTTCCTTAACAGATAGAAAATAAGTCTTGCATCTCATCCTCGATCTGTTTTGAGACGCCTCACACTGATCAGGTGGAAAACAAGAAAACAACTTCCTTAGCAGCAAGAAATGTCCAATTGAAAAATTAAAAGCAGCTGAATTACTAAGATTTTTCATAATCTGTTGAAGCAAGTTGTTTTCTCTGAGTTTTTTGTGTTGCATCATGGTTACTATTAGTGTCTATTAAGTTGTTGGAGATGAAGGAAATGGAACCCTCTGTCCCCCAGTGGCTGCTTTCTCCTGTTCTGCTCTCAGAAGCTGGTAAGGTATCTGAAGTCTACCTGATAGTTGAAATTTTGATCCAAGGCTGTTGGACCTGTTGAGTTTTAACACTGAACTACAAAAGATTTACAGCTGAGCTGCAGAGTAAGAAGTATGGAGGAGTCTGCTAAGCACATTGGCCTACAGAAATGCTGCAGTCTACTGCACCGTGGGGCCATCAGAATAATTAGGGATGAGTGGGTCAGGAAATTGGGCTCAACTGGGCCCAGGTCCAGCCAGTTTTGAGCTCTAGAAGAAGGAAAACGTCCTTCAAATGCAAACACCTTACAGCATTTCATATGGGTGAATATTGCAAAATTCATACTGGGAAGGAGATTAAGAAACTGGTTTGGGTTTAAAATTATCTCCCATCTCCCTTAATTCAGTTTAAACCTGAAAAATCTGAACTGGCCTTACAGTGAGGTTGGCAAAGTTTTATTACATTCCTTCATCCCACAGGCTGTTTTAGCCAAGCTTTATACAATAATCAGGATGATACTCTGATTCTGAATGCTTTCTACATCATTCTAGTTATCATTGTTCTACCTTATTATTAGTATTAATATTCTATTAATTAAATATATTGGGTTTTGTTATTGCTGGGACATTTTTTGCTGGGTGCAGTAATCGCACTGTGAGCCTTCAAAACAGGTTCCCCTTGGCCGAAGAGCGTTGACCCAGGGTTCACAGGCTGAGCTCCTCTCTGGGTGTGTTTTGGCGTCGCCCTGCTGGGACCAGTGTGCCGTGCTTGTAGCTGGGGTAAGAAAGTGCAGCTGAACTGCAGCGGTACTGATGTGTAGAACCTGGTGATGTACTCCTGTGCCCGTCCTGCCTTGTGTTCTAGCAACTGGATTCACATTTAGGACTTCCTCCCAGAAGCAGGAAATGCCAGAAATCTCATTAATCTGACACTCCCCTGGTTTTAGCCTGATTTCTGGAGTTAAAATATCAGATAAGCTTCAGTCTTCTGTGGTTCACCCATCACTAGCTCGAGTATCCAGTACGCAACGTATTGTCATGACATGTGTCAAGTTTTCCTGAGGTTTAAATCTAAGCCAGATTTTCTTCCAGCATAAAATAATATGACAAGACTGCTTTAGGGGAAGAGGACATTTTACAGCGTGATACTGTGTGAGCTCAGTAAACTCTTTAGAACTGCTTTCTGAAAACCAGCAGTTTTAAAATAAAATAGGAGCTCTGGAGTAGAGGCAATATAATGTGACACGCTTTATGGCAGCAGCTGCTTGCTTTGTTTATAGCTGTATTTGGCTCTTTTTTTTTTTTTCTATTTTGCTTTGCCTTTCTATGTTTACATCATCACCGCTTTGGTTCAGTTGGATGGACCTGTCCGCTAAAGCTCTGCAGATAGCCTGGCCACCATCCAGGGCCCATCTGTAGGCAAGGCGGGCTCAGGCACCAGCGCTGTCGTCTGACCCTCAGCTGGTTGGCACCCAGGGCTTGGTGTAGCTCCATACTCTCCTGCCCTATATCTCCCAACAACTCCCGCTTCTCTCCTCTCAGAAGCCTGTTGGTGATGACTTGATGGCTGCTGTACCTCATCCATCAAATAAGATGGTTGGCAGGTTAATGACTACTGCTTGCACATAGCCAAGCTATTTTAAGTAGCGTAGGAAGAAGTCTAGTTACCTAAGAACATGTTCTTTCTGCCCGTTCTACATCAGACCAAAGGTCCTTTCTCCAAAGCTGGCCATTGGGAAGGCCTAAAGAGGAACATCGAGACAGGGTGTGTGTCCGCACGACTTCTCTTGTGTTCTTCTAACCTCCAGCTCTCTTCCTGGACTGCGCGTGGTTTCTGCATATGCACTGGTCCTCCATGGGTTTCTCTTCCATAAATAGGTCCAGTGTCTTCTTGAAATGCAAACTTTTAGTAGCCTTTGCTTCTGAAGGGCTCTGAGAGGGAGGGGAGACACTCTGCTACCCCCAAATTCCTGTCATTTCGCAGGAGACACATTCAGATTTGGGAAGGCGAGGACACTAGTGACATAGGACATGCTACAGAGATCTCAAGACCGATTAATGAGTAATGAGCATGAAGCAGCTGGCATGAAAAGAGGCTTAATAAAATTTTTGTTTGGGATCTGTCTAGGAAGTAGCTGAACTTCCTAGAAAGCTGCGAAAGCAAAATGAGAGTTGGTTAGCATCAGCTGCAGGAACCAAGTTCTGTGAGGTTCAGTAACTCGTCTCATGAGCCTGGTGTGTTTAACCTACTGAGCAGGAGACGGTAGCACTAGCCCAGCTAATCCAGAGTTGGCATCATCAGCATGGCAAAAAAAAAAAAAAAAAAAAAATCTACATTTTGATGTTTGCCTGCCTCACAGACCTCGTGAGATGCTGTTCTAGTCTCACATGACCCCTGAAGACCAAGGCGTTCAGTTGGTAGTTTCACGCTCAGAGGGAGTCAGTGACAGCAGGGCAAAGAGCTCAGCCTTTCTGACTTCAGCTCTCCTGCTCATCTTCTAAGGACATTTCCATCGTTCAGGTTTGGTGCCAACGATTCAAACAGCGCTGTTTGATTACAGCTCTGGTTCCTTTGCCTTACTCTTGGCTCGTGTATTTTTGTTGTTCACAGCTCTTCCCTCACAGAGACTTTAAAAATAGGTTGGGATCCTTGTAGCTCACGTTGCCTCTTATCGCTTTCCCCACCCATGGTCCTAACGTTGTCCTTGCGGTGGTAGAAGTGCTGGGTGGAAAGCTTGAGTGGGCAGCTCCTCAGAAGCTGTTCCTGCCCCGAGGGGCTTTGTCGAAGCACATCTTCATTTGGCAGACAGGTCGTGCCACGGGATTAATGTTTGTATATATGACATGTTTGTGAATTCACCCTCTTGTTAGTCAGGAGTTTGGCTTGACTAATAGAATTTTTATTGGGTGGATACCAGAGCTGCTGCTGAAGGATAGTTCTCATTCTTTGGTTTAACACGGAGCAGCCATAGAATTTCTTTCTTACAACTATAGCTTTCTCAAAGTATATTGGAATTAACGTTTTTCATGATCAGTCTATGGTACCAAAACAAACAAACAATCAGTCTGGCTATACCTGTCATTTTGGAGTTGTCTGGGCTCAATCTTCCTGTAGTAAAAATTGACATTTCTCCATTTAGGTGGAAAACCAGCCAGAATGGGGGTACGTAAGAAACTGAAAGGTCCAATAACCCCTTTGGTGGGTTCCCAGTGGAAGGGCAGTTACACAACGGACTTTATTAAAATTTGTTGGGTGTTGTACCTCTCGGTGGAAACTAAAAAACAGGGATGAAAAAGAGTTTTTTCACTAAATCTGAATTATGAGCCCTCAGAAATTTTTCTGGCATGTTTATCAGTTTATTTCCCTTTAGTTTCTTTGCTTCATCAGCGTCTAAGAATGCTGGAGATGGAGAGACGGAGTGGATTTGGTAGCTGGTTTATCACGTCGTTGTAAATTGGCTCTGAGTGCTGTGAGCCACTTGCATATAATCCTTACACAGAGGATTGGACTGGAAAGACTGGAAAAATTTCCAAATATTTTTATACATCTAAGACATCCCTGCCAATCTGTGTGCCCCGAGTATGTCGTGACATAGAAGCACTCCAGCTATTTCTCTCTGCCCTTAATATTTCGTGCTTCATTAACTGGTATTAATTAGGATATTAAATTCCATATGTAGTTTTGGAACAGTGCCATGCTGTGCAGGAGCTTTTTATCACACGCTGTTACTCTGGTTTTGTTCACTTCACCCACACTCTGATGCTGTGTATTGCCATACGTGTCAGGTAGGGATTGGGAAATTTAAATTTTGGTGGAGAGAACAGGGGCTGCGTAGTGTCAGCTTATTTCTTAAAATGCTATAGATGCAAATTTATCATTTCTGCTTCCTGCATAGCAAATAATTTGTGAACAGATTTTCATTTTTTGTGCTGTAGTGACATTTCTCGAGAGAGTGTATGCAAATGCATGTCGTGCTAGCGGTTGTTCGTTTGGGGTGCACGCTGGCATTTGGTATTTGTGATCGGTGGCATGTGACTGGTTTCTTCAACAATACTGGATTTGTTTCTTCTACCTGCCTAGACAAATGAGCTCCTTCGATGCTGGAATAACAAAAAAAGAATCCAAATAGAACCACCCCGTTTACGCAGAGAAAATAAGCAGATTCATAAGGAAACGTCCCTGGCTTCATGCACCAGTACCTGCAACCTTTCCCCAAAAATGTCAGATTTCCGTTCAGAAGGGACCTGCCATCCAAAGACCAGAGATGCTGTAGGGTATGCTACACAATTTTGGGGTCTGAAGTTGTCCCATATCTGTTACCTTGACATAAAGCCCATTTTGATTTCTTGGGTAAACACTGGTGACATCCTTTGCGGTCCGTGGGATCTCAGCCCACATACGTCAAGGTGGAGCATGGTCATTACTGAGCAGCTACAACCGGGACTTTTGGAGAGAGTAAAAGTTGTATTTTCATCTCAGTTTGGCATGTTGGAAAGGGAATTAGGTGCCTCTTTGACTTTTAAATGATCTGAAGAGGAATGCACTTGCTGCAGGTGGTACGAATTATTCTTGGAGTCCTCAGATATTCCAGGCACACATCTATTTTCATTCCTCATAAACGTATCCCTGGTGAGAGGGGTGGGGACACCAATTAAGAGGAAAACCATTTTCCACAGTAGCTAAGGATCTGAAACAAGCCTTCTGCAGATTAAGCAGAACAATCTCCAGAGGTTTTGCCAAACAAATTTTTCAGATTTCTTCAGGATTCTAGTCATGGCCTGCGATCTGAAACGTTTGCCAAGAATTCAGCCGAAAGAGGAAAAATACCCCAACTCTGAAGTTTTGAACAGGGAGGTGGTTTGTGGGTTTCATGGGATTGCATCAGAAGTCTGATCTTCCCGGCAAAAGATATTCTCTTTGCAAACAATGAATCCCCTAAAACCACAAATGCCATGAAGTCAAGCAGCATGTGGTTTGGATACGAGCAGGCCAATTTGTCAACTCTGTTTCATTCAAAGGGAAGGAAATAATGAGTGGAAAAACATTGAGATTAAAAAAAAAAAACTACCTCAGGATACTTGCTACAGATTGAGCCTCCCAAAGCAGAATGTAACCTTGGTTTGACTTAATGGACCTCTTGTATTTGTGCTTAAACCGTGCTGCTAGGTGATCTGAATAATACATATTTATAATGTATTGGTATTTTTTGACTGGCACAGGGAGTGTTATTCTAGGTAATACAGTATTTTGTGGGAATTTCAATTGTGCTTTAGAATCCAGTCTAAATATTGTGATGAATTTCTAGCAGATAGTCTCAACAGACAAACACTGTCTCGGAGGTGGAACTGCCGTGGTGCATCTGGGAGTGACCGCGCTCGGTTGCTGACGTTTGGATCCCATAGGGCTGAGGATTTTGAGGTATCTGTCCCAATATTGCTATGTCATTCTAATTGGTCACAGAATATAAAATTATTCTTTAAGACAAAGGTTTGTTTCTTCTTTTACTGTGGCTAAACATGCCTAGCACTCTCCCTTCTCAATAGAACTATGAAAAGCATTTGGAAAAGTATTTACCAGTTTTACTTATTTAATTTTTGACTTCTTTGTCTTTCAGGAGGTAAAAGATGGGAGTATTTAAATATTCCAGTCTACAGGAAGAAAAGCATTGCCCCACCGAGACAATACTTTCTGCAGAGCTGGTAGGTGAAATCTTGGCTTTGTGAAGTCACAGAGATAACAAGAACATTTAGGTATACCGTAAGGATTTTGTGAAAGGTGCACGCCACAGGAAAAGCAGAATTTCTCAGTGGCTTTACTAAGATTGAACAAGGAAAATAGCTTTTTTTTTTTTTTTTTTTTTTAAATTCTAAAAATAAACTGAGCAATGCATCTCACATTATTCTACATATGCCACGATGATGATTTCAATCTGGAAGTTCATTTTGCTGCCTGTGAAACAAATCTTGAAAGTCCTTCATGCTGAAAAGTCAAACTTTTCATAACTAAGCAAAGCCATTGCAAAGGCAAGCATCACTGAAGTTTCTGCTCCCAGTTGCTTTAACTCAAGGAATTCCTCTTTCATGTGTTTTAGTCTTTGCTACTGGTTGCCAGTTGGATTTCAGAACGTTTTAGTCTTGGTATAAGCAGCAGGCAATCTCCACCCACATCTTCATTGTTATCTTTAGCTCCACAAAACTTGTAGCAACAGCTTTCAAAATTTGCAGAGGTTAATTAACATCAGAGGAGAAAATTGAAACAGATTTTAAGCAATCATCTTTTTGTTAAGGGTTTGTTTGCACTGACTCTCTTCTTGGTGCTCTCTGGCTCCCTTGACCAGGAGGACTGTGTGGGCCCAGTTCAACAGCATGGGCTCTGGCCCAGCGTGTGTCCAGGCGTTGCCAGTTCGCCAGCAGAGACATGGCCTTTGAATGACATAGCCTTCACTAAAGCCATTGGTTTCAATTCCAGGTTTGTTAGAGGCAAATCAAAATAGAAACTCCATCCCTAATGAGCCAATGCGTCCAAGATGTCAGGGATATGATCCCTGCATTTAATTTTCCCTGGAAGGAACCAAATGAAGATGTCAGCTTTGAGTGAAGATAGATCCACAAACCATTCTCCTTCACCGCTTCAAAATAGCGACAGCATGGAAAAAGGGATTTATGACAAGAGAATAGTGAGTATCACTGACTAACACAAAATTGTGCCCAAAGTATTTTTAATAAAATAACTAAAGAAAACAAATATGTAATCCATTAAGTAGCAGGCTAGATGGTGGCTTTCATGCCAGCACTGGCTCGTTCCCACTGGGTTACTCCAAATGTCTGAGGCCCCCGCGTTCTGAATTCAGTGCAAACTCCCACGCAGGTTGGCTTTTTGACTGACTTACTGAAGAGCAGAGCTGAAAAGTTAGGTTCTCCAGCAATGGGCTGTAATAAACGTTAGTGCTCTACGTATCGGACATGGAGAGAGGACACGTAACCATTCGTCCCTGGGTCTTGGGAACCGAGGACAGGATTCATGCTAGCTATAAAAATTAACTCTTGAGCTCCTCTGAAAGTCCAGTAAAGAAGCAGGAATGGATGTAGCCCAGTTTCTCTATACATAATGTTTGTGTTATTTAGTTCCAAGGTAAACAATATCCCACCCAGTTTCTGAGCAGCCCAGAGAACATGGGGATGACTCAGCGGAGGGTAACCGGAGGTCATCACACATCAGTTCAGTAGCGGTGTGGAGATCAAGAGAAGCAAAATGTGGAGAGTACAGTGCTTTATACTCAAATGTGAGTGTTGGCAAAAGGTATGGGAGAAAAGTGGAAAGTCGCATTGCCTTTGAGTTGCCCCGCTTAAAGGCTGAAGCATAGTTACGGTCAGAATGGCAACGGAGAACAGGGGTTTCCTCAGAGTGTGTTGTGTTTTCGTGTAGTGTTTTTCCTACCAGTGAGGCTGTTGACAGAAGTGGGCATTTGCTGTTTTTCCTTTTATCCCTTCAAATGTAATGAAATCTAAAATCAATCTGCGCAGTACCAGAATCTCTAGCTGAGAGTGTGGTCAAAGAGCCTAAACTGGAACAGCAGGGAACGGGCAACCGTGGGTAGGGTTTACGTAGGAATAGGGGAGAAAAGCAAACAAACCAACCAACAGCCTGGCATTGAGATCCCAGGCTGTGCTGGGTGCACAAGTGGTTAGAAAAACTGTATGTGTCATTATCAACTGGACAATTTGGCCTGCAGCAGCTGAGACAATAAGAGATAAAAAACCATAGCCGCTGCTGGACTCTGAGAGGAGTCGCACCACAATCACCACCACCCATTTGGCTGGTGTTGAAAAAGGACTTGTGTTTTCCAAATGTGGTAAATGTGTTTGGGAAACACTGATCCTAATAAAATGGCCAAATATGGCTATGTTACTGAAATCTTGGGTTACCTACCAAATCAGGTTTCCTTTCAGGGAATGTGTATGCCCTCTCTTTCTCTGTGCCATGATTCATGGAGGCTGAACTTCTGCCTTGAATCCTCCTCTATATATTTCCAGTCCCTTTTTTTACTCATACTCCTTCCTTCCCACACCTGTTTCCAGAACCAAGCTCTATCCCAGCAGAGCCAGAGGTTGACTAAAATTATGATTATGAGCAAACTTGAGTGGAGCAGACAGGATCTGTCCTTTTTTCCACAGGGTGTAAGTCATGTCTAGTAAGGAATGAAACGCCAAGCTAGAGTTTGTTCAGAAGATAAAAGGGATGGGCCCAGCCCTGTTAAACTTGAGATGGCTCGAGAAGTGTCTGAGCCACATCCCTGTAATTCATGCGGTATGATAAGTCAGCACAGTGCATAATATCCTTCACTCAGGCACCTGCAAGTGCTTTGTTTTGAGTCCAGTAATCCCAAACGCTGCTCTCAGATAGCTGGGTTTCATCCCTTTCCTTTTTCTCAAAGAGAAATTTGGATTGGCTCGCTCTTTAATTTAAACCATTTGCCCATTACAACTGCTTTTACAGGCAGAAATCTCTGATTTCACGAGACCTTTTAAGCCAGGGTTACCTGGTGGAAGTACACGCGCAGCAGACACATGGCCGTTGCTGTCCCTAGTGCATCTGTGGGTCAATGTTTGTCTTATTTCTGCCCGTGTCAGGTAGCTCATTCATACTCTTCTCACACGTAATGTTCTGACTTTTTTTTTTTGCTCATAATTTTTTTTCAGAAACAGAGAAGCCCAAGACCACAAAGATCTTAACGACAAAGAAATTATTAGCTACGAATGGTATTGCAGACTTGAAAGACCTGTGTGAGGGTTACTGTACAGCTAGCAAATGTTGGGCTGCGTACACCGCTTACGTGGGCAAACAGTGGAATAGTGATGGGCTTCCTTTCTTTTCCTTTGGCCAGCTGTTTTGTGAACTGCTGATTTGGGACAAGACTTTGGCATTTTTCATTAAGCACCTTTTGTTCCTTGACTGTTCCATCCTCCCACAGTCAAGAAATCGTTTTCTTGAGCACGTTTTTTGTCTTATAGTGAGACTGAGGACTTCCAAGGTGTTGTACATACCCTTACAGACTTTATAATCCAAATACACAAGACAATTCTCTCTGTTCTATTCACATAATGTTTAGGAACCATGAGAGTGCAACTTCTTGAAAGGAGGTGGTGGCAGAGCCAGGAACAGAACCCAGGTGTTGGGCCTTCCAAGCCAGCTCTTCACTCACCCCCTCCCTCCCAGAGCATGTTTGGTTTGCATCCCTTTTCAGTTTCTAGTGCAGAAAGATAAAAAGGGTGGGATTCACCTCCCCTCACTCCAGAAATATGAAAATTAAGAAACTAGTCTGAGCTAGCTGTTTGATTTCCCTCCAGGAGCTGGTTCAGCCTGGCTGAGGGTACGTGGGTTAAAGCACCTTCTGCAGGGCACTCGCTGCTGTCTGTGACGACCTACAGAACCGAGAGGACTAACTAAAACTTCATGTCTGAAAAAGTTCAGGTGGGTGGGGTTTTAGTATATGAGAAAAGAGCACAAAAACCCCATAAAAACTTGGCTACATCCATAGCTATTTTGTAGTAAAGTGATGGTTGCCACTAGATTTTGTTGGGGTTTTTTGTTGTTTGTTTTTTTTTGTTGTTTGTTTTTTAAATTGTGGAACCAGGGCATGTGTTTAGTAGGAAACAGTGAGAGGGCAGGCGTTTTCCAACAGTTTCAGGATGCAGCCAGGGAGGCTCTGACACAAAAGAGAAAAAGTAAAAACTTCCCAAAAATGAGTGCACTGTAAGGTGACTTCTGACTTCTGATTGACAGTTGGATGATCTCGGAGGCCTCTTCCAACCTTAAGATTCTGTAACTCTATGATTCTGTGCAATTACTGTCACCAAAACTTGGTACTTGAACAAACCAGAAGAATTTTTTTTAATTACTTAGTAATTAATCATTCCATAAAAGGTGTTAAAATATCCTTTTTATTTTGTACTGACAAGAATGCGAATATTGAGATATCTTTATTTCATGAGGCAAGACTGATATGGATGTTGTTCTGTCTGCAATGTCAGTTTTGAGTAACTCATCCTATTTTAGCCGAGATAAAAAGATGGGGGACACATGCTCCAAATTATGTACAGAGTTGTAGTACTGCTGATAGGACTTCCAGTGATGTTACAAGTAAGTACATGCTGAGTCTCACCTTGATTTCATTTACTGAGTTCTGCGTTAGTTCAAGTGACCAATTGCAGCAATGAGACACTGTCCAGCCCTGGCAGTCCCACCTGAACCACCTCACAGTGAAGGTCAGTCTTGCCATTTTCTCATTTAAGTCATTAGTTGTTTTGGTGCAGTGTTTGCTGCAAGGACGTTGTGCGAGTGCTTTGGACAGAGGCTCCAAGTCAAGCAGGCTGGCACCCAGACCGTGCGGTGAGCGGTGCGTGCTTTGGGAAGAGCGTTCGCTTTAGCGGCAGAGTCATGACCTGTATCCGAGCGGAGAGCGCAGTGATGACCATTTGATGGAGTTACTCTAGAGAAGGGGGAATGGGCTTACTCAGAAATTATGTTGAAGGTGTAGCTGGGTGAAAGGAATAGGATGGAAAGGTGCTAAAGACAGCAGAAAAAGTAGCTTGTGTTATGGGAAAGGCCATGGTTTACAGCTGTTGGAGAAGTTAGTGAAAGGAGAGTGAAGTGATTGTGGGATTGGCAAATCCCCAGCAAAATACATGAGACAGATGTAGAAATATGAGATTGGACAGATGATGCAAGATCGCTGAAGAAGAGGTGGATAGGAAATCAGAGACACTAAAGTGATAGCCCAATCCCCAAGATTTATCAACAATAAGCACCTGATTTACAAACTGCATCCAGTTAGTTGCTTGTAGTTAAGCATAAGTTCAAGTAGCTCCCCTATAAATTGTTTATTGTTTTCTGGGAATCATATTTTTCTTCTATATTTCCCTGCTAGGTAGTATACATTTTATATCGACCATATAATCCAAGTTATGAGTGGTCTGAAAGAACCACTGACAATTTGTGGAAGTTGCAAGAAAGGATTCAAGCATTTTAAATCTTGACTTTCACATGATTCACCCCTGACTTAAGCGCATGAAGTTCTTTAGTTTCTAGAGGTGAAATATCCAAAGATAAAGTACCTGGAAATACTATCAAGAGAGTAAAAATCCCTCATGCAGGTTATTTGGATATGTGTGCATACAGGAGACTTCTATCAAACAGTCATGCATTCCCATGTGAAAAGGTTTCTTTTTCTTGGGTCTTCAGGTGTTAGTTGGGGAAAAAAGTAAGAACAATTCCTCCCAAACACAGAGTCAGATCCTCCCTCTTATGAAGATATATCCTGTGAGGGGTGATTATAAAGACTAAGGGAAAAAGCCAACTGATCTCGCCACTATCAAAGGCATCATTCCCCTGAAGCCAGAATTTTACCCTCTGTGTATTGACACTGGACGATTATTTAATTGCAGTATTTAGTGCTAAGAAGTTTCCAATAAAAACGATCCAGCCCTTTTTTTCAACTCTGAAAAATAAACTAGAAAAGGAAGACATTCAGCGTATTCTGAAGAATTCTGCTGGGCAATTTTAATGAAGGTTGGGTTTAAGCATCAAAACATCAAAGTCCCACAGTCAGATTAAGACTTAGGAGAAAGGTAGAGACTAAGGATTTGAAAATTAATTCATGAGAAACTACATTCCTGATAATCTGTTGGATGGTGACGTTTGTGTCATGAGTACTTTTAAGCACAGCCTGGATGCAGTTAATTTTTTGGTCACAGGAGGAAAAAACCGTGCACTAGCAAAAATGACGTAGCATGTTTTCATCTGGTTGAAGCAGTAATGAGCCAAGAAAAAGGAGAACCTAGTGCTGGATAAGTGGTCACGATCTAAATATCTATGAAAGAATTCTGGAGGTGCTTCTGTTACCTCCTAAAGAGATTCAGCTCAGTACTTTTATTTGATAATGAAATATCTGTATCTCCTCTCAGTTAACAATTTCAGTGCATCAGTTAACAGTAGCAATAAGGCGATCAGTTGACAACTGCTAAATATTTTCTGTCTTCCCTTCCCCCAGAACATGCTGCGTTTCTTTCATGTCCAAAGCTACTGAGATACTTTGCCAACTCTGAGCTCAGTAGTGAAATAAAAAGAAGATATTTGATCCACTTGACGTTCACCAATAACTTGATTTTTTCCCTTTGTTATTTTCCTGTAAGAATATGAAGAGATTATTGCTTTTAAATTTAAAATTTATATATTGGAGAATAAGGCTGGTGGTGGTTTGTCCTAAATATTTCTACTTGGAGGACAAAAGACAAGAGTTGTGTCTGCAAGCTATGGGGAGAAAGCTACAAAGAGAAAATGAACTGCTTTGTCCAGCTACCAATGCCAGTTGATTTGGATAAAAACAAGAATAATTTTGTTTTATTGACATTTCTGTGATTTTTGTGAGAAGGGTGGTATCGGGAACGTCCATAAATGCAGCTCTGTGATGCAAGTGTTAATCATATTGCACCGTTGGAGTGATGGGAGGCATGCAGATGTCAGGTACCCAGTGGAGGCACTAGCAGTGTTCTGTCAGGTTTTGGAGATACTTTGTGTTTCCTTCTGAGAATGAGAAGCAATGTACTGATAAAAGGTCCCTATAGACCTCTGAGCCTGTCTCTGGTGTGGGTGATGGCTAGCCTTTGCATTTTAAAGGTTTATTTTAAATGAGTGGATGAGGGAAGAATAATGGTCAGTGGACGTTAAGCAACTGTGGGCAGAAATAATCGTTGGCGTGATTTGTATGCCAAGACTCTGGCATTCTTGCCCATTCTCTCAATATTAGAGAGGTCAAGATTCAAGATTGAAGGGATGGGAAATCTTTTCCGTGACAACACAAGGTGCTTAAAGCATTTCTTTAATTCAAGAGGTTGACTTAGAAATGTTAGCCATACTCCACATGACCAGTGGCTGAAGCCTTAATCTTTGGGAACTATGTTACTATGTCCTTTCTAAATCTATTTATGTGTTTTGGCCTCCATACAGCTCTCTGGAAAGTCCACAGTTTAATTACATTTGCAGACAAACAAACAAATAGACCTTTCTTTTGTTTCTTTCGAACATGTCAGCTTACGCAGTCTCACATTACAGAGAAAATAATCTCACATGGATCCGCACCTCACACAAGTAGCTGAAATCCCTGGAGACACCAGGGGTTGGTTGCTGGTGAGACCCATTAGAAGTTATTTTAAAAAAAAAGAAACAAACCCTCGTATGCTTATTTTAATTTCTAAGACTCAGAGGTTAGATTTTTCCTCAGGAAAACATTCAGTGATACTGCTTTCGCTGCATCTTCCTCTTTTGCCGAGTGCCACAGAGTAAATGGTAAAAAATGTTACCATAAATGTTCAGGAAAGTTCCCAAAACAAGGACCAACCCTTGAACGTCTTTGAATGGTGATCAGGAAACCACTGACACGTGTAACACGGGGAGACGCCACCACATCACAGAAGAGAGGGGATAATGTGTGGCAGTAGGCTACGCAGGGAGTGTGGTTGCTTTTTTATGTTCATGGAATGTTTGCAAATATCTTTTGATTTCCATAAACTATTTGACAGCCACGTTCTTGAATTAATCCAGGTGGCCTATTCGTGAATATTTTTGCTGTGTTGTTTTGGAGTGATTGGCCAAGTTAGTCACAAGACGTCCTTTCTTTGGCTTGCTTAGAGGAGTGTACTCCTACTTAGAAGATGAATCCGGTGTATGCAATCTGAAATTCATTTTCTGTGAATACTCCTGTGTATGATTTTGAAAGAAGCTTTTTGTATGCATAAAACTCACTCACTTTACTGCAGACAGAAAACAAATGCAGGAAGGTTTAAATAACATCATTTGTCGTGTCAAATCACTGTTTGTGGAGGTGTACGTTAGCATTATCAGCCCAGCTTTACTTTATCCTTTCCTTCATCCTGAGCAATCAACAGTGTTCAGACATGTAGTTGTCGTCAGGTTTTTCACTATTTCTTTCGATTACAGGTAAAACATGGAAAATATCTTGATTGTTTGTGAGACACTCAGCTATGGTCATTACCCTTCTACAGAGGGGCCCATCACAGCGTCAGACAGATGGACAGACTGATGGACAGACCGATAAAGAGCCCGTGTTGCTTGGCAAGAAGCAGCCGGAAAGGAATCTCTTCTCAGCAGATGCTCCAGGCAAGGTCAGGAGGGGAGGGAGAGGTTTATGATTACAGTAGCAGTGTAGAAAATATACTCTGCCACTTACTTAAAACATCAGATTTCGCAGCTGCAGAGTTTCCCAGGCTAAATCAAGTCATTTTCGATAAAAGATTAAGATGCAGAAAATATATCTGTGAAAAGTTATGAAACTACAGCTGTTCTTTCTAGATAGGAACATACTCATCATCCCATGTTTCCACATCACAGCCACAGGTTCTTATGTGCATAATCTGCTCCTGGATTTATGTTCAGTCATTGAGAGCCAGAAAATGTTTTATCTTTTTCTTTTGGGTGCCTGTGAAAATATATTCAGTGTACCATTACCAGCTCTACCTGGTCCCAAGGCTGTAAAATATTCAAATTGATGTATTTTTACTGATTTTTATTTTTATATGTATATTTAGTTTCAGCCTTGAGTGAATATATCTGATAGATAGAGAAGAGGTGTGAAGGGTGGTAAGGGGACGAGCAGCTTTGGTTGTGCAAAACGCAGGGTCACTACCCCACATTTTTTGAGCAGATAGGAACACACTGATAACCAGCATTTGAACAGTTTTGAACATCCGCTCCAGCTTGTTTCAGGGCTAGGTAATGGACAGCGATCATAAAGCTAACAAAAGGTGGCAGGGAGGGACAAAGAGCAAGAGGATTTAGGCAAAGCACTCTTGGGTATCAAATCTCTTGTCGAGATGAATAATGTGTTATGTGCAGTCTCTGAGATGTGCTAAAGACAAATTGGAGATTGTGGGGTAGATAAGATGTATGCAGAGGGATTATTTGTTAGGACATACGATTTTTAAAGTCTGTGTTGGAACAAAACATCCAAGGACTGGATCCTTTGGTCAGGGATCGAGTGTTAGAGGGGCCGCGTTTTCACATATCCCAAGTTATTTGAGGATAGAACTTGAACTGCTGGCAACTTTTGGAAATCTGGTCACAACTGGCTTTTTGGGAAGGCTTCTGATTGTTTTTTTTTTGTACCAGAAACCATAGACACATCCACTGTGTCCCACTGAAATCTCCCTGAATATCCGGGTGTTTCACAGAGCCACAAAACCTGGACAGCAATGATCTTCATTTACTGCTGGAGAAATCTCCACAGCATGAAATGTGAGGCCACAGATCTCACGCTGTGATCTAGATGAAGATCCTTTGCTTCTTCCCATTTCCTTGATCCCTCTTTGTATCACTCTTGTTCTGCAAAAAGTAAACTACTACTGTGTGTTCCTCCACTTCACCCGGAGGTGATATTAAATATCCATCCTTTCTCCAGTTCAGACGAAGCAGTAAGAGGTGTCATCCTTCCCAGTTGCCTCCTCCATAAGCAGACCTGAGCAACCAAATTGAAAAGAGAAGAAAGTAGAGAGGCTCAGATGGGCCACCTGCACAGATAGGTGCTGGAGCAGAAGAGGTGTGGGAGAGGGCAAAGCCCAGAGGAGCGCAGTCCATGCCTAAGTTAGTAATCACAAAATAGGTGATTCCTGGGGAGATCAAATTCACTGTGAATGCCCATAAAGGACCCCACTATGCATTTTAATATAGGAGGACTGGAACATTAGCTTTTCTCTTTTTTTTTTTTTTTAAAAAAAAAGGAGAAAAAAAAACATTTTGTGGCAGATTTCAAGTTTCCTACTCAGGAATAAATGAAGGCAACTGTTTCTTAGCATGCCGTATTTCCAATTATTAAAATGTGTGCAATCTGTACTAGTCCTAAAGATTCATCACCACTGGAGAGCCCCTAATTTCAGTTTTCAGTGTTGGGCCGGAGGCACCTGCAGCCTGCTGCTCGCCAGGGAGCTGCTGGGGAGCGGAGGAAGCCTTTGATAGGGCTGGGTGGGATCCTCACAGGCTCCGTGAGCCGCGTCCTCGGCCGTGGTTCACAGGCGCAAGGGATGGGCCGGGTTTGCTTGGAAGTTCAAGCTCAATGAACTGAGACGCTGGAGAACAATTCCTCCGGCTGCCGCCGCCGTCCTGGGAAGGCCTCTGAAGCTCTCCTTCCTAAGAAACCCCCCACCCTCTCCCCTGCCTCCATCCCTTAATACGTTCACAAGTTTTCCTGACAAAAGAGCAATTACAGCCTGAATCAGACAACTCACAAAGAAAGCGGGGATGACCCGTAGGAGAGGTTTACACGACTCAACACATGGCCAGTCACCGACAAAGCGAGCCCTGCTCACATTTGATCACAGAAGAGCCTCCCAGACTGGCATGCTTGACCAAAAACTGGCTGGGTGACTCATTCGTCTGGCGGCTCTGTGATTCATGAGCCTCCAGGAGGAAGGGAGGAGGGAGGCAAATGCTTTTCAGATCTGAAGTTAAATGCGAGAGAAACACATTCCCCAAAAAGCAGACGCTCGACTGTGTCCAATTGGTGCATGAATACCCACACAAAGCCAGGGCAGGAGTCCTGGTGTGACGCACGGCGAGGCTCCCGAGGCGAGCCATGCCGCGGGCTGCACCTTTCCCAAGTCCGTGGTTTGGAAGATCTCGAGTGTATAAACAGGAATAGTGCTTTACGTCTTATCCTTGTGTGCTCTGTCCGTTCTGGCTCCGGGATTTCCCCAGGAACGTCCCACTGGAGTGTGCTTTGGAGCTGATATCGAGGGCTTTGACCTAATATTCGGGTCAAAAACCTCAAATGACTTTGACCAGCTAAAATTTAAGCTTCTGATCTACGCTCATGATGTCGGCTCCCTCTCTTATCGGTGAAGCTAATGTATCCGCATGCCAGTGTCCCATCCTCCAAGGTGTTCACAGTAGGTAGGCTGAACCCAACCCTGGAGGCATCTCCCTCTCTGTGTCCTTTGGAAGAGCCTCACCAGCTGACTGGACTGGTTCCCTCACTCCTAGGTGACAAGAGTCAGGTGAGGGGAATCCAGCCCTGGCCATCCAGGAGGACCTTTCTCTCCATGCGATCTCCACCTCGCAGGGAGCTCGGGGCTGCTGTGGCCTGCTCGCTGAAGTGCTTGTGCTTCCCAACGCCATACCTTTCCAAGTCAGCCATTGCAAGGGATTCTGTTACTTATTGCTTCAGACACATGGGTCAAAATGCTAAATTATTTAGCAGCTGTTGCCAGATGGATTTTAAAACAATTAACAAGTGCTAAAAATAGGCAGCTTGCTCTCTCTCTTGGATTTTGCCAAAAAGCGTCTGTTTGCTTGCCAGCAGTTTGTGCCTCGTGCTCCCCGCAGCCGTCAGGGCCTCGAGTGGTGTCTGGGCCTCGGGGCGTGTTTCCCCCTCAGCGAGCGTCGGCTGTGTGCGTCAGGGCACAGCTGGCCTGGGCAGGGGGGTGAGACTCCCTGCTGTTATTTTTTTTTGCATTCCTGGTGGTGTTACTGTAGTTCTGGGCGATAGAAATGGTGTATCAGCTGCCTTCGGTGGCTGGATTTCACTGTCCCGCGTTCACACTGGGGTGGCAATGGCAGGAGCTGTTAAAAGCCCCAGCATCCATCTCTGGGAGCACCAAAATAGCTTGGAAGGGCCCAGGTTTTAGCTCTTCCTTTCTGTGGTGCGGGAAGGCACCGACTAGGACGGGGAGACCCACGTCTGAAGGCTGCGCAGAGGTCTCCAGTCCACACAAGGCCGCCTGCAGCCATCGGGGTTCCCCGTTTCGGCCTGCCTTAGTGCGGGAGGGGGAAAGTGTCCAGAGGATGTTGCCACTCCTGTCCATGTGATAGACTTTGAAACGAAAATCATCTGCAAGCTGGAAGGCCGTGAATTAATAAGCTGGGGTCAAAATAAATCCAAGCTGCTGTGAGGTTTGTTGGTGGGGCCTTTCCATTTAAAGGATTTTACTGTTTGCTTCAACCAGCAAACCAGATCATCTGTAGTGAGACATTTTGGGCTGTGTAGTTCAGTGCTTCCAGAAGCTCACCGCTCTGTGGTGTCCAGGCAAGAGCATCCTCTGGCCACGTTTCAGAGCTCCACCGTCAGAGCCTGGCTCGCAGGGCGAGACCTTGGCCACGGA
Source organism: Tetrax tetrax (assembly GCA_009806455.1). Classification (NCBI taxonomy): domain Eukaryota; kingdom Metazoa; phylum Chordata; class Aves; order Otidiformes; family Otididae; genus Tetrax; species Tetrax tetrax. Next base: position 317,773 of record WHYT01017937.1, read on the forward strand.
ACATTTGTTTATCTCTGCGGCACAGGATGTGCTTTGTCCAGAGTCAAAGGGAGGGTTTGTTTCTTTTTTGAGCTTGCAATCATCCGTACAAACAGGTACTTTGCATTTAGCCGCAGGTTTATGAGCCGCCGCTGCCAGCCTAGCTCTCATGCTTCGCTTGGTGGGACTTGCAGGCCTCAGCCAGCTTGGGGGAATAGCGCAGATGATGGAGCACATTTCACTGGGTTTCTGTTTCTAAAAAATGTTACACTAGGCAAAGGATTTGGACCTGAATGAAAGTGGTGGATCTAATTTTAGACAGTACCTATGAATGAAACTTGAACCAAGCTGTTCAGGAAATACCTTCCTCTGCGCCCGTGCCAAGGAGAGTATGTGATTTAATGCTAAATTAGCCGATGCCTATGAACAGGTTACTGCGAGAATATTTTTTTCCTACTTTCAAGTAAATAATTTTTAAAAAAGAAGTCTTCATTTCTACGTACTTGTCCTTGTCCTTCTGCAGAAGCTGCAGATCGATCACCTCCGGGGAGCGGGAGCCTTCTCCGTTCCGTGCCATACGTTACCTTTTGATGCGCGTTTGTCACTGTGGCCCCGCGCCGCAGAGCCGTTTGCTTCCATCTGGTGTCTGGGGGTGGCCAGAAGTGAATGGCACACAGGAGAGGGTTTTGAGCAAACTGGAAGCCTGTCCCAGAGCTTTTGCCCAGCTGAGCAGCCACGTTTGCTTTCGAGAGGCCAGATCCCTTTCAGTAATGCTTTGTTATATATTATCCAAGCTTTCCTCTTTTCATAACAAAGGCAGAAGAGAGCAAGCATCCTGTCCCTCACACCTTTTATCACACAGCTTTTCAAGTCTGTAATTTGGGACCCTGGACACCTAAGGGTTTAGCTGAGAGATAAATGAGCAAAATAGCTCTGTACCTTCCCGCGCAGGCTTGCAGACAAGCACCACCTTATAGGCACCTTTCTGAATAAATGGACAGTGCACAGCAATAGATGCAGTAAAAATAGAAAAACATAATTGCTAGCAGTGGGGTGTGAGGAGGTCCAAGCCACACCACTTTATCGAACAGCAGTTTGCAGGTATTGTAAGCCAACTGCTCCTGTCTAACCCTTAGCAAGATTCTCAGCCATCAGCAATGGAAGCTTTGGCTTGTAAAGCACAGAAACATTTTGTAATGCCGTTCTGTTCTTTATCCGAATAATCTGTGTCTTGCTGTTCTGGTTCCGGGGCTGTTGATCTCCCCTGGTTCAGTGATGGGAGCTTTGGTTGGCAGAAGGTTCGCACCAGATAAACTTTGTTTACAACAGGTTAGACTCATACTTAAAGAAATTTCAGCTAAGATGTTTATAGCCTATAATATAGCAGATAAAAAACAGTTTTATTTCATGGAAGAATAACAGCGTGCCTCTGAACTGCCTCATTACCTTCTGTAGCAGTACCTGAGTAGTCTATTAGAACTAATTCCAGTAGGATCTCTTGATTTCCAAGGACTCCAGGAGAGGCAGCCCAGACTGGGGAGGGACAGTAGTGTGAGGTGGGTGGGAATGCGGAGTTTTAGGTTGGCCTTCAGGAGGTATCTTTGGTCTCATATCTCATAACGGCATGAAAGTCGCAGGCAGGGGACATCAGAACTCTTGTTAATTGGCTGCTATACAATCCCAGGTCTCTCCCGGTGACCAGAGGCCTTAATTTAGCTAGCAGTGCTGTGCAGGGAGCTCGCTGTTTTCTGCAAAACTCCTGAGATGATGCTGCAAGCTCCTCACGCGTTGGATGCAGACCCCAGCCTGTGAGACAGGTACGTCACACCTTCACACCTCGCTTCCCTGGGGTGCTCTCACCCAAGCTTCGCTGCCTGAAAGTATTTCTGCTAAGCAAGGGTAGCCTGGGGGTGTTTGTGAGTATCTGAAAAGCACTTGTCTCTGCGTACCTTTGCTCTTTCTGAGCTGTAGCTGCAGTTGCTTTGCAGGTCAGGCAGGGCTGGCTGTCGCGGATGCCTGCTCAGGGCCACTGGTGGGGCTGACATTGCAACTGGGAGAGGCTCCGGCGGGGAATCGCAGCCGCCCTCTGCTCTGCTGTTGTGATGGATGTGACCATGCCAGGGCTTTGGGTGGGTGTTCAGCTAGAGAAGTGTTTTCAGCTGTGGTGACAGTCTTGGATACTTCTGTCTCTGGAGGTAGGATACAGCCAAAAGCGAGGACTGGTGGAGAAGAGAGAAATGACATAGGTCAGGTCTCTGAGCTGAGTCAGTATGAATTCCATGAAGCCATGTTGATTTATACTGCGAGAGGATCTAATGCACTCGGGGCTCATCAACTGAAAAGTGCAGTATAAAAAATGTGTTTGATGATGGTGATTACATTTCCAAAGGGCTCTGTTTGTCTGCTTGTGCCCTTTTTGTTTTCCAGCATCTTTTTGGCTTTATATCTTATCCCTCAATTGTGATCTATTTTATCTCTCAGTAAATCTTCATAACAAAGCTGTAATACCACCCGATGACAGTACAGATAGGAAAGAGAGATCAGATACGTGGCTTGTATTTATAGGTACTAGATGCCTGCCTGTGCTATATTTGTGTGTGATTTATTGCTCTGAGCCTTTTCTAAGCATAGGTATGGAAAGCTGCATTGCCAGGACAATTCAGGCCCACTTAAAAAGATGATGGAATTCCTAGAAGTATCCAGACTTTTCCCTCAATTTGCAAGGAATATATGGTGACCCGGAGGACTGAGCGGGAAGGAGCAAACCTGCCCAGCTAAGTGAGAAAACTTCAACCTTGAATCTGTGTCAGCTGTGTGAAAGGAATGCGGGCAGTTTCTGAGGTTATGAAATATGTAGGTATTTGCACAAAACCTTGGTCCTGTTGAAGGCACAGGAGGTTATTGATTAATGTCAGTGGAGTGAAGATTTCACTTGGGTTCTTTCCTCTTCTCCTGTCCAGGCCAGACCCATATTGCAAAAGCCGTTTCTTGACTAAACACCTAATCTTGCGAGTGGTTAACAGCTCTTGGGAAGAGTTGACCTTGCTTCACTCCCAAATGGAGGAAAAAAAAAAAAAAAGGCAGTTGAAAGCATTCAGCCCTTCATAGCTCTTAGCAAGTTTATCAGACTGGACCCAGTTGCTTCACTGAAGGCATTTCAAATGCTGAGATTTAAGCTGGGATTTCCAGAAGATGTTTGGAGAGACATGTATCAGTAACGTCCAAACTGGTTGGGAATGACGTGTATCCCTTGAGTTCCTTTTAGAACCTTATCTCTGCACTTTTCTGTGGGTCAGTCAAAACAAACTGTACGCCTTGGGATTTGCTTACGACTACTGGCTATCTCTAGAATCCACAACTGCCATGAGCCGTTAATTCTCCATCCCTTCTATGATAAAATTCCAGGAATTAACACCGTTTAACAACAAGCAAACCTACGTTAATAAGACAGAAGTCTTGTGCTAGAAGTCCAACTTTCCACTGGCAGCACTTCTGGTTAATATTGGAAATTCAAAATATCTGATTAAACATTTCTGGAATTTCTGGGAATACATCGAGAAGCTGCATGGGCTAGCTCTTCATAAGGTTTTCAGCAAAATAGCTTCTGTTGGGGCTTAAAGGAGCCCCTCCAAATAATCCATCTCCCTAATTTCTTAATGTGGTTCCTTACATTTCCTAACCTGGCTCCTTAAATGACTTATGTTCTCCTTTGCAAAATACATAGACGCAAATAAACCGCATGTATGAGGAAGGAATGTTCCTCCGTCCCGCAAAACAAATTAAATACATTGATCCAAAGTCACCCCTGGGGTAGCTCCTGGGAATTCAGACGAAACGCATGGATTGAGTTTATTAAAGCAGCGTTTCTGATACGGATGGGCAATAGCAGTCGCATGAGGTTTTGCAATAGTAAAATGATTGTTTATTAGTGATGAGTGAATCAAAAAACATCTGGCATGTATGTTGATCTTAGAAAAAGAACTGAAAAAGTTTGAAACCCGATCAGGTCTCTCTGAATCTGTATGTCAGCAAAACTGCCTGGAAGTAAGTCTGAGTCAGGGTTCTCGTTCAGACATACTTCTGAAGGTCCAGATTTATAACGCTGGATGCAGTCGTATCTCAGCAAGTGCTAAGAAATCAGGGATGGTGAATTGAGCTGGTAAGTAAACAAGAACAAACTTGTTCCTAATTTTTATACGATTGTGATCTTTTGGAGATAGTCACACAAATCCTCAGCCATGCCAAAGCTGCGGAAGAGAAAATAAGTGGGGGAAACAAAATTAGTTCCCAATCCAGACTTAATAAATAAACAATGCAGGTTGTTTCCAAACTTTTGTTTTGTTCTTTTCTTAAAGACTCTGTCAAACCACAAGTAGCTTTTCAAATGTCTCTGTATAGAAATCAGCTTTGGGTTTGGAGTAGCATGGTTTTGTTTTGATTTTGTAGAAGATTCTGGGGCTCCCAGAATTTTCCCATCACGTGCTGGGCCGCAGTATTTCTCCTGAGGCACGTGAAGCCAGAGACCCTCTGAGGCTCTGACTCGCAGTGCTGTCCCCTCGCCGTCCCCCTGATGGCAGCAGGTTTGTAGGGTGCTCACACATGTAATCAAACCAAAAATACTGCGTGGTCTGGCGAGTCATCCATTCCAGCAACTGAGGGCTATGGCCGGTGTAGCTAAATCCCATTACAAAAAGAAATCTTTGGGATACCCCACAATGACCTACGGTAATAATCATGCGTACAGCTAGACCTCAGCTTAATTCCTGCAGAGACCGGTTTTATCGCAGCCTAGGAGAACAGGCTGCTTGATTGACAGAAGCTGTTTTTTCTCTGCTGTCTGTGATTCTGCGGTTCAAGGGTGGCTGTGGCTCAGTCTCCCCATGCACAGTAGGATCCATCCTTGTGCTACTTTCAGCAAGTTCCTGAAAGAATCTTTATTTCTATTTTTTTTAAGGCTGTGAAATCTTGAAATGCTATTTGATCTTTGTTAATTATTTTCTCCAGCAGGTGCCCATGTGGTCACTGTGGTACCTGCAGAAGCATTTTGTTGGGAAGAAGCTCATCCAGCCTTGCAGTGGGAGCAAGAGGAAGAGAGAAACTCTGGATAGATGGGTGCTGTGTGCACAGAAGGGATGGTTCTGTGATCCAGGCCCTCGTGGAAGTAGCAGCAAACCTGTTGTGTGTCCTTTTGCTGCCACAGGTACCCTGTGAAACCCATATCAACTATGCTGCCGTTTTACATGTCTCCTGTTTGTACCTCCCAAGGATGCTGTAAGGGAAAAAGCAAGGAAGAGGGGTTTGGGTATGCTTGGATGTTTGGTGATCCTGGCTCTTGCTCCTCAAGACAGCTGTAGGAGCAGCTGTGAGGCTGATGGGTGTCACTGAAGAGCATACAGTGGCCCCTCTAATGCACTCTTTGAAGGGGAGGATTTTCAGGGGACCCCTAGCTCTCAGAAGTGCTGCTTTCAACTAATGTATCTCTTAGATACATTAAGGAGATTTTGGGTACTTAATTAGAGATCTTGGGTAAATAATAACATTCAGGAAAAAAGTCTAAATTACCACTTCCAGTTGCATTTCAACAGCATGCAGCACTCTGCATGTCCCATCCTATCAGCTTACCGTTGGTGTCACAGAGCATCGTTACTCCTCAGAGCTGAAGTCTGCAGTCATCAACCCAGACACAGTAAGTCCTCGGATCAGGACTTATCAATCCTTCTATAGTCTTGTCCAAGATCTGACATAATAAACTGCATAGATTATTATTATTATTATTATTTTCATCTGTTTAGGTAAAACGGGGCCCCACCCTTTCAATTTGGAGGGACTTTCTCCTTGCTGAAAAGGTGTTAGCAGATTCTGTTTGTACTCTGGTGATGAGAGACATCTGTGTCCCTAGAGCCAAGCAAGGATGGCTAGTAATCTGGAATGAACATTAAAATGCGTCATCTCGATGAAATACTGATCTTTGGAATCAAAGTGGGTTTGAGCCTCAGGAAGAAAAGTGCCTATCTAAAGACATGTGTCTCCTAAACCAATGATTTCCAGCAACGGGAAGACGAGGGCGAAGTCTTGCACTGAATTACAGCCCAGAGACCTGTATAGGCGCCCCGGTGGCTTTTTTAGTGGATGAAATCACGAGAGAAATTCAAGCTTGAGAAGGGAATATGTCGCTAAGCGGAGTTTTCTTTTTTTTCTATATGCATCTTTCTACAGAACAGGAATTATGTTTAAGTATTTGCATTGTAGGAAATAAATCCAGTCTTTACTTCGGTCTTCATTTAGCCTGAAAGGAAGTTAAGTTCAAAGTCATTCCACTGCCAGTCTGTAAAGCACTGGTCCCTCCTGGTGTGCCTTCACCAGAATACAGAATTTAAGGTACTCGGGAGGCAAAAAGGGGCTTCTCTAACGAGCTGTGTGAGTCAGTTTGCAGGCTGGAGTCTTGGTCTTCCCGTGACAAGCATTAGTCAGAGTGTTCCTGGCGCGTGGCAGGACGGTGGGGAGACTGCCTGGACCTCGAGGGTCTCCTGCGAGTTCGGCGGCTCCTGCGATCCCTTCTAGAGGTGGCTGCAGTTCAGCGGCGTGCAAGACGATCCCTCCGCAGAGGTCACGGAGCAGTTTTTGTCTGCCGAGCTGGAGCTGGGCTCCGGTGGGCTGAAAAGCGCTCCGCAAACATCCGTTATTATTCTTGATTAGAGAAACTATATATAGATCCTTTCAGGATCGACAAAGTTTCATTACCGGGCGGACAACAGAAAGTACAAATTTATCAAAATTAAATGGAAGTCAAGAGAACATACTGTCTAAGGCAACAAGGCGGTTCAGACAGCTCTGCAGCAGCCTAAACACATGACAGACTCAAGCAGCTCCCACCGCTGCCAACACAACTGCTCGCGAGGTCTGCCAAGAAGCCAGATGCTGCTGCTGGAAAAAATATCTTCCAGAGTTTGGCATCAGGATCCTGTGATTACCATCCAAATGGGAGGAGATGGAGTGGTAGAATGTGAGTTTAGTATTTAGCACCCCAGAACTGTGCAGCAGCCTTTGAAGGCAGAGGAAAAAAGTTCAAGCAAAATATTTTTGCTAAAAATATGTTCGGAGAAATGAACTTTTTTTTTAAATAGCAGAAAACCAAACTATTATTAAAACAACGAAAAATATTTTATGTCCGTATCAATTGAATGAGTAAAAACCAAAGAGGATTGTGGATTCTTTACTTGAGGAAATTTTGTTAAGGAATAATTTTATAAAGGTCAGAGCATGAGCTCTTTGTCTCTGGTCTTGTTGCTAATGGAAAGTTCCACTGCAGATAGCATCACAGCGACTCCCCTACCCAAGACAAATAGAGATGGGTCGGAGCATTCCCGCCTAAGTTTGGGAAGGGTTGAATTTAGATCCAAGCTCTGCAGCTCGCCCGTCTCTCATTGACAAACAGAGGCAAAATCCCTAAATCCCAGCTGACCCGGGGTTTGGGGGAAAGTTAAGCCCCAGACCTCCTGAGCCTGGTTCCAAATCTTGCAGCTTAAACCCAGGTTTGGAGGTAAAGCAAGAGAAGGATGGGCGTTCCTTCAAGAGGTTTGAGGCTGCTCCTGAACCACCTCCTCCTCCTCCTTTCTCACAAGTGTGGCAAATACTTTCCTGACCTGTGACTGTAAAAGGATTTGGAGTCCCTCCTGTTAGGTGAGGTCTCTCACCAGCGCGCCTGCCTCGCCAAGCCTCCCCCACGGACGTGGTGGTTACGAGGCGAGGCAGCGTCTGCTCCCCCGGCTGGCTGCACTCACCTCTTGTCTCCAGTCTTATGTTTCTATACGTGTCCTGGTTCTGCTCCATGACTGGGAATCCTATTATTACAGTAATAGTAGTAACAATAACAATAACAACCCAAGTGGGAACTCAGAAACTTACATCTGGAAAGTTAAGACATGGAGACTGTTTTGTTTTACTTGTATTTTTGGTTGCTTATTTTTGACAGATCTGTATTTCAGCAAATGTTATCTCCTTGCCTGTTCTAACATATCAGAAAAGAGTCAACAAAGCCATTCATTGTCATCACCTGTGCTCTACTTTCTGGGCATGTCAGATCATTTTGGAGGGGAGATGGGCAGAGAAGTGGAGAGCGTCTGTTCCCTGGCTCGGAAACTCCTCCGGGGATGCTGCCCATCGGTGCCTTTTCCTTCTGGGAGGTTTGTGAAAGGGAGGAGGACCCCGGGGCAAACCTTACGTGTGTTCTGGAGGGCTCAATTCCTGGCCAGTGCTATGCCTCTTCTGGGGACAGCCCAGGTCCCAGCTGGCCTGGCTGGTGAAGACCACAAAGATCCTAGGTAGCTGCTTATCTAGTGTGATTTTCCAGTAGCTTTTGACACAGCTGACCACATGAGCTGACAAATTCAACTCTTAATTCTACAGCAACCAGATGAGATGATCCCAAAATGCCCCACTTATCCTTCAAGGTCACTAATTACTCACCTACGTGTGGCTGATGTTTCAGTCCTCAGCAGATTCTGTTTGCTGTTTCATAAGGCTCTTTGACTTGGGAAGCATGGAAATGGGGATGTTTTCTGGTGAAATGACAGCAGGACGCTGATGCGCAGCTCTGGTGTCCTGTAGTCCGTCCTGGAGACTGGGACAGATCTGCTTCCTCAGCCAGGCTGGGAGCTTTGATGGGTATGAGCTCTCAGAGTCTGATGGATGTAAGATGGTGGAGATTACTGCTTTTAAAAAACAGAGAATGTGGGCGACATCGTACCTCACAGACTTACCTCCCCTTGCCCGCGCGTGCCGTAGTTCGGGTACAGCGTGGACCCTGGCGGTGCTGACAGTCCCAGGTGGGCAGGGTGTCTGGATGTGCCTTTTTACCTCACACAGCAAAGAAATTTTATCTGGTCCAATTAATAGATAGGATAGATAGATAGGATAGCTTTGCAAACTGTAATTTATTATCTGTCTCTATGTTATCACTTTTCTAGATTTCCCCTGTCATTGACTGTGTGTGTCCGGAGGCACATGCGCCCTCCCAAGCGCAGGCTCAGGTTTCTACCTTTAACTCCCGCCTTCCCTAAATGTTATTTTCATATCACCAGTAGTAGCTCTGTTTCTGCTACTTCAGAATCTATAATGAATTAAAACAATTTGTTCTTCAGCTCATCTTTACGTCCTTGGTGGTGATGTTATTCCATTGATCAGCCTCACAAAGGTTCCTGGAGCTCCCTGCATTACAAAGCCTCTCCTCGATCGCTAATTTTCATCTGATGTTCAAGTCAAATGCTACATAATGTTATTCCGGCATCCAATTTGTATACCAGCCGCTGGAAATGTACTTTGATTGCATTAACAGCTTAGACTGTTAGGGCACTCTAAAGAAACGGCCAGGTTTTCTAGTGCTTCGGATAGGTTTTCAGTTGGACTTTGGGAAAGGAAAGATGGAGGACTGAGCCTTTGCGGTGTTGAAGTGGCCACCTGCCTCTCTAAGGAGCGCCCTCCATGGTGATCTCTGGAGAATGCTGTGCTCTCGATGCCTTTTCCAGCCGTGCAGGACATCTGGATACCGTATGTGAGGCTTTCTGGTGGTGCCTGCAGGTGTTGGAGAATCTTAGCTGTAAATGTGCTTGTCTGCAGTCTCTTGCATTAAGAGGCAAGATGTCTCTTGAAATAACTTGTGAAATTAAGATGCTGTAAGATTTGGGTAGTTTAAGTGTTAGCATATTCTGGCCACTTTGTAGAGCTGCCATAGCCAAACTCATTCCTGGTGGGCGTTTTGACATCAGCCCATAGATGCTGAGGGTCTTGGAGACCTAGGTTTTGGGCTGTCTTTGCACACTCCCATCTCCATGCATTACCTTCTAGCAGAGACTTTGAATCTGTGGACACGGTTGAGTTACTGTGAGATTGATTTAGGTGTTAACTTTAAGTATCTCAGCTACTCCTCAGTCTTTGCCCATGCTTGCTTTTCCCGTGGAGTAAAAATAGATAAGCTTTTCTTCTTAGAGCAACAGACAGCTACAAGGTTCTGTAAATTGTGTTTATCTCAATGTAACTTCTCTATGTACCCACACCTCTTGCAAGATTTCATCCCTGGATGGATCCACCAGACTCTACGGGGGCCATGAAGGGAAAAGCTGTGTATGATTCATGATACAGGACTTCTCTCCTCAGATTTGGCTGATTTACCCTCTGTCCATCAGTTTACTTGGAGCAGCTAGCCTATAGCACAAGAAGCCGAGACAGTGCTAGTTTCAAAACACGTGTGATACAGGATACTTTGAATCAGCCACCACAGGTTTACATCCTGTATCTCAACTTCAGACAACATGCAGCAAGTCAAAGTTTGTCTTTCTGAACAGAAAGGTAATGTAACACGTATCTGAAAAAATGCACAAAACCCAAACCAAGCAGCAGTTACAGCTAAACCTAGGCACTCCCTTTGCCTGCTAAGAAAAAAAAAAAAAAGCTCCCCATTCTGGGGAGTGCTGCTGAGACGTCTCATCTGCTGGGGAGGGAAGGACCTCTGTTGAGGGGTGGCCAGTCCCCTCCAGTGTCTAACTGCACCCAGCTTTCTCTCCTTCCTCCAAGGACGTCTCAGGGATGATGTCCTCCCTAAGTCTGTGCTAGCTGTTGAAAATGTGGTCTCATTTCTAACTCTTGAGTTAAGCAGTTTAATTCATACTGGAATAACCCGTTGCCACTCATTGCACCCATGTTTTATTGTATACTGTGTTGCAGAGGAGAACTGTTTTCAGGAACTGTTGGTTACCTCCTTGTGTTAGTATGTTGGTGTTTGGTTGTCTAGAGAAATATCTGAAGCTCACCTTCCCGAAGTGATTATTTGTCATAATTCTGTCTGAGGAAAATGCTGCTTTTTATCTGGAACTGCCTTAGTTTGGTTTCTGAATATCATACAGAGACATAATTTGCTTGGGCTGCGAAACCCAAGCCTTTAAAGTACACATACCGAGCACTTAAGGCAGTTATCGTGTCCTCTTTTCCTGGGAAGCAGGGCTCTACTCATTAGGTGCAAGTCACCTAGACTGAAAAGCCGCTGGTCATTCCCCCAGGTCATCGGCTTCACTCGGGCAGCTCCAATTACCTCTGCAGAATGGTATCACCCGTAACAACCTAAGTAAATCAGGAAGTCACTGAACAAGGGAAGTAATTACGGCTTCTTTCAGTACTGAAAAAGCAACCTGTTCTTTTATGACCCATCAAAACCATGTGTTTGCCTTTAGTGGTTAAAATAAAGGGTGTGCAATTTGGGAATAATCCAGCTATGAAGTTTCCTTAGTAATTGGCAAGTCCTGAAAGGTTTTAACTTCTGTAATTTAAAGGTGGTGAGCATGAGATTAATTTAATTTTCTTTTAGATTAGCCTTTAAGGGACATACAAAACCCAAGAATGACATTTTCAAAGGGGGAACCCACATTTCACCCTTTTGACGTAAAGATTATTTTGTTAACTACCTTTAAATTTCATTTATGATGTGATTTAGTTATGCTGTAAAGCAGAATGTCAGTCACTGTGGCTGTATCAAACATTCAGAATTTGAAAAATATTTACCACTTTCCGAAAAAGGTCTAGCGTGTTACTCAACCCTAATAGTAGCATTATCAAGTTTACGCAACTCACTCTTGTTTTTCAGTCTTCATTTCAACACGCCCATTCATTTGATTCCGATTCAACTAATTCTAGGCGAAAAACTATTTGTTTGCGATAAGTCTACATGCATTTTTATAAAGCACTCTTCAAATATTCAGAGTGCAGGCACGTGTCATTGGTTTAACGGAGAGAGCTTCTGTACCTCTGAGCATGAACCGTTTATTCTTTTTTTGAAATAAAAAGGCTGATCGCACAGGGTGCCTAGTGCTGTGCTTAGGCTGGGCGTATGACTAATCTGGCTGAAATCAGTGGGATGACTCAAAGGCCTTAAAATGATGTGCATCCCTGCCCCAGGGCCAAGATACAGGACGTTTAATGCTGGGAGAACATTTTTCACCGAAATTACAGTTCGTTCACTCTTTTCTCTGGAAGACTCTTTAAAAAGAACCACCACCAATATATTAGAATATTGCTCCCGACCTTTGGTAGGGAGAGTGTCTAAAAATTGCATCTCAACTTTAGTTTAAAAATTCAGTCGTTAGATCATTATGTTACATTGTTCTGCATTAATTTGATATCTGCGTGTCAAATTTTCGGTGTCCTTTATATCATATAATTTACTGGACAAAGGCGGCCTTGTTTTTTCTGCTAATGAGCTATCTCCAAATCTCTGCCTGTTTCTCAGGTGTGTTTGTTGCCGCTGAAGCAAATGGCTGTATCTCCAGGAGGCTGTGACCAAGCACTGAACCGTGGAGACATGATCCTGAGATGGGGCAGTTGGTGTTCCTGAGAATGAACTGAAAGCGCAGTAAGTGCCTCTGGGCTTAGCCCTCTGTGAGGGCTGGACCTGCGCCTTCCCAACAAATCATCCTTCGGTTTTCAGTATGCCAAGACCTTCCTCCTGTTGGAAAATTTGCAATATGTTGTGTATTTTTGGGTTGCTGCTAAAATGTTGAGAGTTTTGTCCTCTAAAGGGGGCACAAAGGTCTTCCTGAACTAAGCATCTGCTCAGAGCAGTGATACTGGCTGCTAATGAAAATTTAGAGAGAAAAGGAAAATGATAGCGCCCTGCGCTGCCGAGATGTTTCCGAAAGCTTTGCGATCCTCTCTGCTCCCCACGCGCTCCTCTGTGCTGGGGTTTTCCCAGACCCGCTGTATGTTCACTGATTCATCCTCTCCGTTGCTGAGACACCTAAACGTTTCCAAAGGAAGGCAAGAAACCAGGTCAGCAGAGTGGAAGTAACCAAGGAAAAAAACACATATTCTTGTATTGGGAGAAAAGTCAGGAAAATAATTAATACGCTGAAGTGGGATTTTTAAAAAAAAAAAAAAAGAAAACATCCGCAGAGTGGATTTGAAAACCAACATCTGACAGCTGTAGTATATTCAGTGTCTAACATCCCAACGGCTCAAAGAGAAAAGCAAAGCCAATGGTACGCACTCTGAAATCTCACGCCAGATCTATTTTGTGTTTACTCAATAGAGCTACTAAAATGTAGCTGTGCTCCAATTGCATTTGTCCCTTGAACTATTGGAGAGCCATCTAAGTTGAGACGCAAGTTAAGGTGCCAGAGACCTCAAAATATTCTCTGGGAGCAAGCGAGTGAGTGTTCTGCCTGTTGTGTGCTTGTCCCTCAGCATCCTTAACGGAGGCCACCGCTCCAGCCCTGCGTCCCCAGGCTGGTCTGCAGCACTTCCAAGGCAATACCTATGGTTCTGCTTAGACCAACCTGACCAGCAGAAACCTACTGAACTGATGAGAGAGAATTCCTTTTTTGTTGCTTCCCATTAGCTCCTGCCTTTGACCCTTTCCCTGTTCCTTCCCAGATTTTGTTTTCCAAAGTAGCTGCCCATCCAGCTGGTGGTGTGTGGCTCACGGCAGTGGGTTCCTGATCTCAAAATATGGACATTTCGGGCCAAAAATGTTTCAACCCTACCTCCACAGGCATTTGTTGGCTCCTTCAGGTCAGTGTTACAGCCTGCACCAGGGTACCCATGAACACAGCTAACTGATCCCGCCACCAGTGTCCCGTCTAACTGGGGCGATCACAGCCACGCAAACAAACGCGGATTGATTTCACTCTCATTCTTGCAGCTCAAGCCAACTGGGAATGTAAACCACAGTGACCAAGGAGAGTTGGGGAAATTGCCAGTGAATGCAGAAAAATGAAAAGGAAGGAAGATGTGGAAAGCAGGTTGGTTGTTTAATACCCAACATGCTTACTTGGGTCAGGCCTGGTAAAACAGGCAAATGTCTACAGAAGTGACCTTCCCTTTGGTAGAGAATAAGACCTCCGATCCATCCTTCGGTCTCTGGGTGGGGATTAGCTGAGTTAGTTATTTGATGGAGACCCTAGATGGGTACAAAAGTGAAAACTCACCTATCAGTGCCATTTTAGGGCGCTGGTTCAACCCACAGTAGGGTGTGGTGCTGGTGAGGAAATCGCAATTTACATCTAGATTCAGAGGTGGAAGGAAAATACAAACATCCAAAATGACTTTCCTCCAGCTTAAGTGTTCAGACCCAAGGGCTGGTTTTGCCTCTATGAAGGTAAACTTAGTCCTCTAGAGGGCATGGTTACACTGATTATATATTTAATAATTAACTAGTATTACCTTGGCTATCTGTTCACTTCTACTGGTGTAAATCAGGCATCAGTGAAGTGATACAGGTAGAGTATCGTTGTCTTTAAACCTTGCTGTAAGGTTTTCCATATAACCACTCTTTTTGAGGAGGCTGATCCTGTACGCGCCAGAAGGTTTGGGTTTGATGACTGGGGAAGCTTTCCAAGAGGCGACTGTAATTCTTTCCTTGCTACCAAAACCCAGTGTGAAAATCAGTGGATGTATTCTTCACGTGTATTTTGCTCTTCTTTTGGTTAATACCAGCATCCCTTGGTAGCAGCCTCGGCTGAGTCATCCGAATAGTAGCAGATCGTGGGGTTGATGTCCATCCTTCTCAGAAAGCATGGCAGCTCCAGACGCTAGATGGCAACTGCTTGTGTTTGGGCAATCTGGTGGTTGAACTCATTCAGCCAAATCTCAAAGTTAACAAAATTGTACAGATGTAAAGATGGCCACCATCTGTCTTGCCACATGCGTTTCCCTGGTGCGCAAACAGCAGAAGTTTGAATCTGGGACCTTGTCATGCAAAGGAAGATGCTGCACTAGCTGATCCAAAATCCACCTCCTCCACTGAGGCAGCACAAGCTGCACGAAGCCCTTTTAATCTGGAAGGCGTGTTCTTTCTAGACATGTTCACTTCTCAGTAATGCAAACACCTGCATTTTATTCGGTTTTACAATATTTAAATCCCCTTATAAAATAAACGGCTACTTGCTGGAACGTTACCCATGCGGTATGTCCAAGATCTGATGAATTTAAAAGCTATTTTCTAAGATGCGTTGGAGAAAGAGAAGGACTGGAAACAGCCATTAGCTAGTGTTACAAGTAGAGAAGTATCAGTCTATTTTTTGTGGCTTCCTTCAGCTTCTGAGTACATTCCACACACGTAACGTGTTAAGATTTCTTTCTTTTGGGTCATTCGTAATGCCAAACCAGCACCTAGGAACTGAGAAGCGTGTTAATCTGCTCTAATTTCTTATCATCACTGAGCTGTGCTGCACAGTATCCCTTTACTTCTCTTCTTTAGTTACACTGGGAAGTCATCCTCAGCCATCACATCCTCCTTGTCCTGAACCATGGTCATTATGGTCTTAACACGCAGAAGAAAAAAAAATAAAAATAAAAATTAAAAAAAAAAAAAAATATCAAACATCCGTGTTGCCTTTTTTGTGTTGTTTCTCATGGCTGGGGAAGTGATGTTCTTAGCTGGTTTACAAGATACCTACTAGCCTGTAGACCAGATTCGTTGGGTTGAATCTACGCTTCCCTTTTCATCCTGGAGCTTACAAGGACGGGGCTGGCCTTCCCTTGGGCCAACCCTGCTCACAAAAGTTGGCCAAAGCCAATACGATTTGTTGCCTCACACAACTTTGTCAGAAGTTGCAAGAAGAATATGGTCTAGAAGAGAGTCCAGTCTTGGAATTTTATGATGTCCTGATGATCTGACCTTTCTCTGAAAATAGTTCTAAGTGATATTGTAGATCCCTCTTTTACTAACAAGAAGTCATACGCTGTAGGCCAGGTTTCTGAAAGAGCTAAAATAGCAATTGCTTCTGAAAAAATCAGGCTGGATTTTTATGCACAAGAAAACACCCCTTCATAGCTTAGTTTCTGATAAAGATTAGAATTTACTGAATGCATCCAGTGAAACTTTCATTCTCCGTTTTAGGATGAGAGCCAGGCAAAACTCTCCTTCAAAATAGAAAAAAAAAAAAAGTAGTTTTGTATTGTCTCTTTTGTCTTCATTTTCAGCTCATACTTAATATATATTTGATATATTAATATTTAATAATTAATGTTTAATAGCAGCCAGGATTTTCTGAGAGTACTAAGCTAGCTCAAATCTTCAGTTTTTTCTTTGTCTCTCCATGTGCACTTGTTGTGTCTGATCCTCCTGCAGAAGTTTTGGGGGCAGGTGTGTTCTGTGTTTACATCAGCAGGTCCCTGGCCGTAGACACCTCAGCTCCATCACAATGCTAGTGCTATTATCAGCGTTAAAAATAACCGTAGAAACTAGTTATGCAAAGCAAACTCTGAAGCTGCAGTTACGTGGCCAGAGGTATGCCGATTAGCTCACTTACAACCGATCCAGATATCTCGGCGTTACGCTGTAGTCTGCGGTGCAGACATCCCTTGAAACCATTGTTGACCGGACGAACTTGCACAATGTTTTTCAGCGTACATGAAAATGTGGCATGAAGGCCGTTAGAGAGGAAGGAGCGGGTTGGAACGGGGTTGTGTTGGCTTCAACTCCGGCCATGCTGTCTCAGATCATTGTTACTGCAACCATTTCGTTCTAATTCATCCATTTCAAACATTTTTAGGTCTTTTCAGCATTTCACTCTTGCTGTCACGCTGAAGAAGCCTTTGGCCGTACTTCATTATGCTTGGCTGGTGTCAGCGAAGGAGTGAGTGACACTGTTATCCAAGTCTATCTCCACCACAATGCAGACAGCCAAGTGCTGTTGGCCCCAGTGGATATTGCTCAGCAGATCTTTGTCAGGCTTGTTCAAACAAGATACGTTACCATTGACCTCCCAGCTAAGAGTTCATGCCTCTGACTCCAGGATACTTCTTGTCCTGGTGTGATTTGTTCATTGAAATAATTAGTTATTGTAAGATTATCACATTAAGAGGGATTTTTTTGTTTGTTTGTTTTAAGAAGAATGGCATTCTTCGTGCTATCAGATGCTGGGTAGGTAGTTTATTCTTTTGCATTCTATTCTAGTGTGGGTTTGGGTTCATGAAAATGAGAGCGTCTAAGCCTTGAACAGAGCCAGGGGCTTTACAAACCTCCCCAAGCCTTTGCCAGTTGAATTCATTGCTGGCTAATGCAGCTCAGGCTTCTTTTAAGTGAAAGGTGCCAATCATGCAGAATTATACAGTGGTTTTGAACAAAGCCAACTCACCTGTTTGCTGGAGACTTGAATCAGACAACCAAACACATTTTCACTTATGCCTAGAAATGAGCCAAACCCACAGAGTCCAGATCCAAATCTGTCTTCAGGCTCTCAAGGTTTGATTCTGCTGGACTCTATGGCTTCTTTACTTAAAACACCATGAGGACGTCAAAGATTAGCTTCAAGTGAGAAGTCTGAGGCATGACAGAACATCCAGTCCTGGTTCAGAGCCACCATGGAGTAGGACCTGACCAACTTTTCCAGACAAATGAATTTACAAGTTTCATTCTAATCTACTTATGACGACTTCTGGGCTTTTACTTTTCATTTCCTCACTTCCCAGGTCCATACAAGTTCCTAGATCAATTCAAGCACTGCACATCAAAGCTAGTGGTGGTCCTTTTCACAATGCTTTCTTTACATGTAGAGCAGCATACGTTTTGGATCTGACATCTGAAATAGCTCGTTTTCTTCATATTTCTTGTCTGAATTCAGGGAAGCTGGCTGTGCTGGGACTGCAAGGAGGAAGGTTAAATTTCATCGAAGCTTTTTTCAAAGAATATTTAAGAACTAGCATTTGCTATGGGGGCTGATAAGCAAGCCTCTGGATTAAAACTCTTCGTCTTTCGAAGAGGGAGGCACTACATACTGTCCAGTCTACTGCATTAAATTATTTCATGGGACATGTTGAGAGTAAAGGTCCTGTCATCTTTGTAGAAGTACCATCAGACAACACTGAGCTTTTCACAAGAGGTTTTGCCTTCAAGTCTGCAGTCTGAACGTTTCTGTGATCCATCAGAAAGTACTGGCAACCAGACACCTAGCATAACATAGAGGGGTGGTAGCCATCCTGTAAAAAATTAATTTCTGAAGTGGCGTTTGACTTCATCAAGCCCCAGTAGCTCCGCGAAGGGATGCACGTGGAGCTTCCCTGGGAACGGAGGGCAGGCATGCGGCTATAGGTCTGTGGAACCGTAGCATTTCCGAGTTGAAGTTATTATTACTATGTTTTCAAATTTCCTTTCAGGTTCCTAATTACCAACAGCCAAACCAAACTAGCTTGAAGCCCTGAGTCTCTGTGTCCATCCACAGCCTAACAGCATTGCCAAGCGATATTCTGTTACACTACTTAGGACAAATTACTTTCTATCCCTTCAATGTATTTCTGGTTTAAAATAATACTTTTTCTTTTTCTTCTGTTTTTGCTTCTTTCTCCTTCAGTGACTTTACCTCTGTGGTGAGTCCCTTGCCATCAGAGATCAAGGGCTAATTTTTTCAGGTCAGTTTGTGGGAATTTAGGTAAATAAGTGGGTATTCCCATAAATCATGTATTTTCAGAGGTCAGTGAAAGTGCATATATTTCCATTGCCTCTGGAGAGATTTTTAGCCCTAGCTTCTTGATAAATCAGTTAAATTTCCTTCTGCTGACAAAAGTGAGAATAGCACCGTTTGCCAACTCATTGTGTGCGCGTTTTGCGAGGGACTTTGAGAATGGGGTTGCCTTAATTGCGTTCCCCAAAGAGTCTATCCTGAGTACCTTGGCTTGACCAAGTTTCCACTGACTTCAGTGGCATTCATGCAGCAGCAGGAGGTTTGGATCTCGGGACAGGACCCTCCAGCCCTAACACATGCGCATGGACACTGCTCCCCTCTCAGCCTCTCCCCGTTTAGAAACACAACCGACTTTCATGAGAGGAGAAACTATTTTTGCATGAAATGGAAAGGACCTGAGTGTGGAATAAGGACAGAGGGCATGAAGCAAGGCATGCCGTCTCCAAAATGAGTAAAAAAAAATACAGATGTAGAAACAGGTGTTCAGGATATGTCTTTCCCACCTTACATCCCCGTCCAAGCTAAGGACACAAAATACTGAAAGCATTCCTCCTTCTCCCAATACAACTGCGTTCATTCTTCCGTCCCGCAGCTTTCAGCACCAGGCGTATTCCATCCACACAGAGCATAGCTTGCATACCTCCTCGACCACAAACACACATCCTACTCATAGTCTTCCATGCTTGCAAGTGCAGAGCGAGTGGAGAACATGATACTTCACTTAGATATTGGCTGTTGCTCCAAGGTAGGTGTGTTAAGTAGGAGATCCTCTTCATCTTTGCCTGTTCGCAGAAGTCCAGATTGTACTGACTTGCTTCCTGTTCTTTAAAAAAAATAATCTGTGAAATAAAGGGAGAAACTGTGATTAGACACCTGTTTCAGTTACATAAAAATGAGTATCACCTTCAGGTGGAAAAAAACCTGTCCGATCACATGTAGATCTAGCCCACAAGTGGCTGTACTTGCTAAAGTAAGAGTTCTTCTGAGACAAAAGGCAAGTCACCATGTTCATTGTAGACCATCTGATATGTTCAGCCTCCTAATCAGTGTGTTTTGAAGGAAAATGTTGAACAATTCAAAGTAATAATAGTGAGGCATGACTGTGATGTGGTTTTTCGCTCGGTTCCTGGCAGACGGAGGCTCAGGTGTGTGTTGCGTTGCTATGTGTGGTTAACTCTTTGTGGTCTCAAGATATTGCAAAGTGATTATCAAAAGGACATGCCGGGTGAGGAATTGTAGCCTTCACAGTGTTGAGAGAGGTAGAAGGCTCACTAGAGCCCTAGGGCTACCCCTTCCTTGTCGTGGTATCAGTAGTATCTGTACTAAAGCCTCCAGGAAAGGGCTATGAGATGGCTAACGCCCCTTCTAATACCGTAGCTCTCTGCTGCAGTGGTAGTGTTGCCTCTGACCTTCAGAATGTCCAAGGCTGTTCTTGCCTTTGTGTGTTTGTGGCTATAATATATCCCAGAAAAGCCGTCTGGGGGCCGGGTCCCATGGGAATGGTGTCTGCCCGTTGTGCCAGGACTTTTTGCTTGTTTATAGGACACAGCATTTGCTGACAGCCACTTTCAGTTCTTGCCTAATCAAGCAAGTGAGGAGGAGGGCCAACGTCTTACCTGTTGCCTCAGGGCCTTTTTGCCTCTCTCTGCCCGTCCAGGTAGCATTTCTTGGGCTCACACCTGAGGATTTGCATAGGTATCAGATTATTTCAAGTAATGTTGCTGATGTAATGAAGAGATGAAAAATAAATTCAGGAAATGGGGATTTGAAGGTTACGAACTAATGGAAGAAAATTACACTGATGGTACAAAGCCCTAAATGTCTGCAATTCTGGACCTCCTCAAATTCAGCCTCGAGTCTCCTTATTCTGCACTGAGAGGTGAGACATTTGTACCTTGCTGGATTAGATAGTGGAGAAAATGATGTTTCCATTCTGAGTTGCATTTCTGCAATTCTGTGTGATACAACAGAAGCCCCTTGGCACAGGGATAGGAGAGCTGTGCTGCAGTCCCACACCTCCACTGTGCTTCCTCTCCGGGAGGCTCATCTGCAGCTCTCCCTTCATGCTTCACCGGGTACAAAGGGGGTCTGAGGGGGTACAAAGTAAAAAAGAAGAAAAAGAATTCACTTGGTGTCTGTGGAAATACTGCTTTTGAGATTGCCCCGGCTGCCAGATGTGGAAGTGGCTGGCAGGGGCAGAAGGGCTGCAAGTTTTGGACTTGGGACAGATTTTTAATCCTCATTGATATTTTGCGGGAAGCTCTGAAGCAGCTCACAAGTCATCCAAACCTCCTCGCCTGTTCTGTTGGCATTCAGCACAGCAGCTGAGGGGTCTAAAGCTGGGCTGGAAATCTACAGCCATCGAGTCTCACCATTAATTCTACCATTTCTCCCTGCAGATCTGACCTCTTAAAGAGTGAGCTGATGTTTCTTTAAGCAACACCCCGTCTCTATGAAGAAATGCCAACGGAGGAGAAGTTTCAAGCTTACTATTTTTATTTAAGCTGTTGGAACGGTATGGACATAATGTAAGTAACTGGACCAGCCAAGAGGGTGTCTGTCAGTCAGTGACTCAACCTTCAGATCAGACAGATGCAAGCTCGTATAAATAGGTTCAGCCCAAAAGTCATGATAATAAATAATTTATTTTTGTACATTTCAAAACACCAGATACAGTAAAGTGAGTGTTTTCTTTGGAAGCAGATGTTACTGGTCGGCTGTGCTAGCTTCCTGCACCAGCAATAACATGTTCTGACTGAGTGGAGGGAGATTCCGACCACCATTTTGCCAGAGCCCACTTGGTTCTTGGTTGAAGGCTGCTGAGTCTTAGGAAACGACTCTGAAATAAATGAATGCATTGTTTCGAGGTACGTGCATCATCATGTTTGCGCTCCATCTCTCAGAGCTCTAGAGAGATCAAATCAGCCAGGTGGGCATCTGGAGAAAGCTGACTCTTGGGGTGTTTTTTTCCTCATCATTGTGGGATTGCTGAGTCACGCCTAGCAAATGGAAAATGTCCTGGAACATTTAAAGATTATTTTAGGTCATGTGAACTGCCACGTAAAACTGGGGAAAGGATATGTGGCAAAACACTCCGATGAGATGCAGAAACATGGAAGCTTGACAGGGAAGGGTCTTGCGGACACTGTCCTTCATGCAGAGTCCTCTGTTGGATCCAGGTGCAACTCTTCTTGCAAAGGAGACGAGGGAGACTAACCAGGGGTCACCCTAAAGTACTGTTGCCTGCAGTTCGGAAGCATGATGCTTTGAGATCTTTTCTCTGCTATAAGAGGATACCTAGAGGTACCTAAAGATATCACACGGTGATATCAAAGACGACCTCTTACCCAGGGCTGCTTTGGGCAGGTCCATGGCACAAGCCCTCTCTTCCCTAGGACTCTGCTTGGGACCACCTTGAGGAATGTGTCAGAAGGAAAGTCCTTGAGCGAAGATGAAACTCTTGTTCTGAGTCATCTCACAAAACAGGGCTGAAATCCTCAGGGTGAGGAGGACAGGAGCTTGCTCCAAGAAGCCTGCAGCAGCTCCAGGAGCAGTTAGTTCTGCTGCGGGGTCAAACATGCTGAGAAGAGCCAGACTGAATCTACAGATGCATGTGTTTGATGTGAATGGAGCAGACTGAGCTGTGATGTTTTAGGGTTCATAGAATCGTATCAGGTGGTGATGGAGAATTTGAGATCCCTGGTGATCTGACTTTAATATTGTATTTGTTCATAGTCTCACTGCCTGCACGTTAGGAAAAATCCAATGTAGGAGCAAAAAATATGTGCAAATAAATGCAGATAAGGTTTCCAAATATTTAAAATGCTCTATGTAAGCTGTATTTAGGACAGAGATCATCAGTAAGCTGGATGTGGTCTTGCTAGGAGACCAAAGCATCCAGTATCATAAGCAGCATGTTCCAGGATAAGTGGCTCTCAGTCTTCTTACCCATGCACCTGACTTTTAGGACAAACAACATTAAATCTTTAGCTAAGAGCTCTGTTATGTGATCATTTAGGAAGACTTACAAATAGATATTTATTTTTAATATCCTTTAGCTGTGCATGTATCATAATTGCCTGTTCAAGGAGAAAATACAAACTGTTCTTCTCACTGAACTCCCAGGGTAACTTGGCAGATGTCTGCTGCATCTTTGGATGTAAACTTGGGGTCCTGCACGCCCTTATTTGCAGCAGCCCTGTTGACATATTTGCATTTTTAAATTGAAATATTGGTCTGTCTCCGTTGACAGATGGAGTGCTGTAAGTTTACTAATAAGAGGTGAAAAGTGTCTTGTAGCTGCTAACTCTGGGAACTCAGATTGGGCTCTGCAAGTTAACGCTGTTGATGCGTTCATTAGTAGCAGCAATGAAGGTCCATCAGGTTGATAAGCATAGAGATGACTTCTCTTCCCTGTAGAGCCACAATTATTTATGAAAGTAATCTTAGAGAGCTGATGGGTAAGGAGTCATCACTCCCTCGGGCACAGCTACACTTCCAACACCTGCAGTGGGCAGTGAGCACCTCTGCCAACTACACCACCTCTCTGCAGAAGAATCACTAATACTTTGGAATAACTATCAGAACAACTAACGCTTCTTGGAAAAGTGGAGGATTAGGTTCACATGTCCTAGAATAAAGCACCCAAACCAGTTTTGTCTGAGGCTTTTGGAAGAGGTTGAAGGGAAGAGGATGTGGAGTAGATTGCTTTCACTTAAGGTCCTTCATCAACAGGAGAGGGGAGGGCACTTGCAAGTTAAAAAATAAATAGCAAAGCAGGTACAATCACTGGCAAATACTCTTACAAGCCAGGCTCTCTGGCTGGAGGCTCCAGGCTATCGAATACTTTGTCAGTTTCAGCAAGCTGGTAAATAAAGAAAAGATTCTTCCACATAAATCTTCGGAGCTGATCCTCACAAAGAGAGCTTTCAGCCCGAGCTCCTGCTTCAATGCTGTACGGCGGGGGAGAGCACAGCGAGTCTTATTTAGGCATCCAGCAGCAGTTTATGACAGGCACCATCTCATCTCAAGGGTCTGACATAGACACACATCCTCGTCCAATTCCCAAATTCTTGCATCTAAAAGTTTAATAAGCTCTTCATTTGATTTCTTAATGTTTTTCACAGAAAGTGAACGTTTTTCCTGGCAGAACGCGACTGTGAGCTCTTTTATCTGCACCCCATAAAGGGCTGGGATGTCTCTTTGAGCTTGGCCAATAATTTGAAAGTAATCCAGATTTTGTTTTTCCTGCAGGTTTAAATGAGAAGTGAATGTTTTAAGTGGAGGAGTAAGAGTTACATTGAACTTGGAAATATGACCACAGCAGCAGCAGAGCTGTGGAAAAATTCTAGGAGTTACTAAAAGCTTTAAAACGCAATTGTTTAGAAATTAGGCACATGTTTTGGCAAAGCTGGGTGAATTACTTTTCCCATCATATATTACATTGAACCTCTGCCATATGTCCAGTCTTAGCTGGCCAGGAGTGTCCCCAGGAGTGTCCCCTGGTTGCCTCAAACCCCACTGAATGACCGCAGCACAGCGTTTCCAGCCATTGCTCATCAGCACGTGAAGATGTCTTGGTGCTTGGTTCTCCGTTACTGGAGGCAAAGGTGAATTTCTGCCATGGCCCTCGGTTGGGAGTAGATCTGAGTCCTGAAGGAGATGATCTTTCTCTCCCATGGAAGTGTCCTAAGCTAAGCAGCTTCGAGTTTCTTAAGGCTGAGCTGCTTCTCTCACGCTGGAGGAACAGAAGAACATCTGGTCTTAGCTACTGTTTTTCAACTGGATCATCTTGTGCCTCACTAAAATGAATGAGAAACACATGCAAGCTGTATTTTCAAAAAGTTGTGTTTCATTGATGCAACTAGAGTAGTGATTTTCACATGCAATTAGATACACAGATGTAGACAAGCAGCAATTTACACACACACTCCATTTCCAACGAGGCCCTGCGTACATTCCCAGATGCTTTACACATGCGAAGTACGCACATGGCGAGGAGGCATGGGAAAGTATTTACATGTGCAATTGTATCTTCCCACAGCAATGCCTGGGAATTAGAAAGCACTAACTTAGACAATATTTTGGATGTAAAATCTGATGACACTTTCAATTCTGTTCTGCAGGCCCCGCTATAAATAATGCTAATTATTAATTATGATCTGCCTACAACAGCACTTCACCAGGCACTTCACAGATAGGCCAGAGGCTGGGAGCTCCAATTACCCTCATGTTCGTCTGGTTTTGAGAAGTATTTTGGAATAGATGTCAGTGTCCGAAGGCCTTTAGAAACAGGCTGTATGCAGACATCTCTGAGAGACCGATGAAGAGTGAAAAACTGAAGAGGAACATACTACAGCCAAACCGAAGCGCTCAGGAGATACAGGTCAAGATGATAAAAGCATAAGGTGGCTTTTTTATTATATTTTTTAACAGTATCACATTTTGAGTCCTTTTTGACAAACTATAGGAATGTTTTCTTTACAAAAAGGTAAAAAAACAAGTGCTCTTTTCCAAAAAGCACTACTTCTGGGAAGCGGGGTGAGTCTGTGGGAGAAGGTGCATGGCCTGGCCCCTAGCAGTGCGTGCTGTCGTGCGCGGCCCCTCCTGGGCTCTGTGTAGGCTCTTGGGCCTCCCTGGGCCTTAGGTCTCCAGGTGACAGGACAGGACGTATTAGCACTTTTCTTCCTCAACTTCTGTAAAGATAATGGCAGGATGTGCTGGGGTGAAGATTATCCACTGGTTGATGACGTGAATTGGAGCTGCTGATGGTAAAACGCACTCCTGAGAAAATGCTTTTTGTCTTTATTCCTCAGTGCAAATAATTTGCTCTTTTGAGAACAAATTGATCTGTGAGCTCATCTAGGACGGACCTGTAAGAACCCCTGAAAAAAGCCCAAACCCTGGTGACATTAATTTTTTTTTTGTTTTTCCAAAGAGCACAGCATATGCCGATGGTGAACGTCTAGCTACCACGGAGCCAGTACAGTGAACTTGCTCATGCTGCCGTAAGTCTTTGGTGTTGAGTGGGATGAGTTATGGTCACTGTGATGATACCACACAGCGTCTCACACTGTGTTGAGATCTACAGCAGCCGTGACTCTCCGGTGATTGTTAAAATGTGCAAAACCACGCAGGGAGATAGCAGCGAGGGCCTTGGAGGGGCAAGGCTGGGGACAGCTGCAAGAGCTAATGGTCATCTCAAAGCTGGGAGAAGGAAGTGGCATGGGATGACCTGGAGAGGGCCCGTGGACAGGAGGCAGCAAAAAGCCATAGGAGAGGTCAAGGGTGGGTGAGGGCAGGTTCTGTGGGAGAGTGGTTGGCAGGCAGGGGCTGGGGATAAGATGGGCAAGCTCTTACACCCCAAATTACCTGCTTGGATCTTGTCTGAGAGCTTGCGACAGACTTTTCCTCGTTTCTCAAAACAGGTCATTTATGAGACCCCTTTGGTCCTTGTTTCTATTAACAGGCCAAACAAGTTCTAAGTGCCAGCATGCTGAAGAAGTGGGAAAGTTAGTTTAGAGAAGGGAAAAAAGGGGAAGGAAAAGAAAAACAAAACCCAAGTTATTTCCACAATGTTTGCATTCCCATGTCTTAACCACAGTATTCCCAGCACGCAGATTTTTATGATGCATCTGAAAACCAACCACAATGCGAAAGAAACTTCAAAGTTTTTAAGGAAACAAAGCTGAGAGGGAGAAGAGTGGAGGGAGGTGGGGCAGCGAGGAGCAGAGTTTGGGAGCAGCGCTGGGCTTTGCTGCCTGCCTTGCGCCCCGCGTTCCTGCAGTCCCGGGACCTCGCTCTGCAGGTGACCTGGGAAGGCAGAACAGGTTAAGGGTGGGGGGATCTGTAGGACTCAGTTATTGAACAGTTTCTAGTTCTCTTTTGGCAAGTTGATATAGCAGGACCTGGACAAAATATGTGGAAGTGCAGCTGCTTTGTCGCTCTAGTTAAAACAAAGCGAGTCCCAGTGCTGTGGATGGTACAGCGGTGGGGAGGGGCAGAGGTCAGGGACCGCACGGTGCCCTGTGCTGGGTTGTGGCCGGAGAGAGGTGAGCAGAGGTCCCTGTGGCGTTGCACAAGATGTGTGAGCATGGAGCATCGATGGTGCGTTTTACTGGACTCCATGAGGCTGAAGGGATTGGTGCATTTAGTTCCTGTTAACCTGGGTAGCTACAAACAGCAAAGGTTGCAACGTCATCCACACAAAATTCTTCGTTATTAATAATCCATTGCACAGCCTGGATTATCTGCAATAAATAAATTGCATTATGGCTTGGTTATAATCCACTGCATACCCAGTGACTCTGGAGATTAAACATTACCTCCGCTGCTAGGTTATGACCTGATCTACGACGCTGCAAGACCTGAAGTCACGTTTTTGCTGGTGAGAAAATCCCTGCTACCCTTGCTGGATAAGCTGCCCTGGGGTTGCAGTGTGCAGTACTGCACGCTGGCATCAGGCTGCTCAGGTGAGAGGCAACCAATTGTAAGATTTTTTTTCCTTGAATAATACCAGTACTCTTTGTAAATGCTTAATATCTCACAGTCAGAGAGTCTGGCGCCAGGAAAACAGATTGGGATGAGGGAACGTAATAGCAGATACCTGCAAAAGACCTCCAGCCCGTTTGGCTCCTCGCAGGCTGAACTCCTGGCTGACTGCAGGTAAATTCAGAGAAGCGTCTGCAGCGGCAGTGAAGTGGGCTGGTCTGCCCTGCTCGTCTAGCTCCACGTTGTGCCGAGAGGTAGCCAAGTGCAATGCAGTATTTTCTAAGCAACTCTTATTTGTATTCAAGAGTCGAGACTTTCTGGGAAAAATTCCCAAATTAAATGGAAAACTAATTCCTTTAAGCCACATAAGCATGACTGACATGATGAATGGTGAGGTGGCTACCTGGAGCCATCGCTGCCTGTCCTCCCTGCTCAGCGCGCTCGGCTCAGCAGCTCTTCTTTGTGAAATGACTGGGGTTATTGTGCGCCTCTGAAACCTCTGCCCGAGCCACGGGGACTGAGGGACTCTCAGCTGGCTGGAAACGGCGTAATATTATCAAAACCAGTCCAGAGGTAGCAGGGTGCATCAGCTGTGAGTCTGGGCTGCTGTGTTCTGTTGAGTTTTTCTGTGGCTTTATGAATTGCTTTACACAGGTTTGCACTTCGGGACTCCGCGCCTCTCCCTCGTGGATTTGGATCTAAGAGTGTGCGTTGCTGCAGAGAGCAGAGTATCGGCACGAGCGCTCTGCACCGTAGCCTTCACACAGAATCGATATGATTTGTGTTACGTTAGCGTCAGCCTGGCTTCTGTAAAGATTACAGATCTGCTGGCCGAGACGTTGTGTGTCTCCAGCGTAGGAGACAGTCGCTGCTGAAAAGACAGCCAAAACTGTTATCCCAATTTAAGGGAAGAGAACAGAGCCCTGGAAATAACTGAGACTTTCAAGAAAGCACAGCTCCTACAATTGGAGCTAGCTCAGATGTTCTCTGGGCGTTGAATTATTGTACTCAGTCTTTCAAAAGAGCATCCTGGACCTCCCAGATTGGAATTTTTCTGGTGTACCCAGGGGGAATTTCACAGGTCCATCCTTTCCACCAGCACTGTGTTGTATCTGGAGGACATCTGGATGTCAGGTGGCCTGCTGAAAGCCAGAGGAGGACTTCAGGTGTCATTTGGGATACGTTATATGAGCCCGGCTGATGCATTTCCAGGGTAACTGGTCACTGCATGCATGCGTTGAACAGTACTAGTCCTGCACCACAAAGCTGATGCATCTTGGATACTACAGACTCAAAATCTATGTGCTAGACAGCAGATTTGCAGTTTGCGCTCACATTTCCATCCCAGGCACATCACACATGCTTGGGGAGCGCACATCCCGATTCCCTGGTAAGAAATACAAGCAGCTCTGACCTCCCTTTTCACATCTGATGCTGTGAAGCACCAAGGCTCCACAGCATCCCGCTTGGGTGAGGGTGGTCCTGCCTCTGTCATTGCTCCTGCTGGGAACCAGTGCTTGAAGGTAACTGGTGTGATGGCCAGTACCAGCTTATGTATCCCTGCAGCCTGTTCTCCACCACAGCATCCTCTCCGGACGCGTGGTGATAGCAGTGGTCACTGAACTAACAAAACGTGGGCCCCAACAACGCCCCCAGCAGATGCCAGGAACCACTTCTCAAGCGGTGAGTCCATCCTGCGTGATGGAGCTCCTTGCTCTCCAAGGGTTTTGTCAACACCTCAGTATTATTAAAATGTTGTTTTTAAAGTCAATTTCCTTTTCTTTTCTTTGTAGTTTATAGAGTGTTGCTGAAGACCTTCTCCCAGGCTAAAATGAGGATCAGTTCCAGGTTTGCACTCATATCAACAGTAGGTTCGTGATTTATTTCTAAGGTGCCTGTGTAATTACCCGTACCCCCCCACACCTCCCGTTCACACTGAGTTTCACTGTAGCTAATGAGTCTTCCCAGAGAGGAGGAGGAGGAGGAGGAGGAGGACTGGTTGGTTCACTAAACCCCCATGCAAATGAATGAGCTTCTAAAACAAATCCAGTCCCTGTATGGACAGTGTGTCCCAAAAGCTGTCAGGCCTCGTTGTAAATGTAAATGCTTTCTTAAACTGAACGTTTTGGTCAAAGTGTTGATGGATTTGTTCTGCCATTCTAGCTTCTGTCATCTATACCAGCATTTTGTCTACACAAGGCAGGGTTTGGCCAGTGGTGGAGAGCTGACAGCCCCAAAAGATACTCTTGAATATTTGGGGATCTGAATCCAACGTGTGCTGATGCTGTTTGGAGTAGTGGTTATGCTTTGAAATTATGAAATGCTGCCTTTGGTAGCAAGTTAAGTATCTTTGCCAGATGATGGGATGAGCTTTGTCAACCTACAAACAAGTTTGGATATCTTTGCGGGATTACATTTCCGCACCATGAATCTGGGCATATCTGTGTGTTACAGAGAGGCGACGTGAAGCAGCACTTCTCCGGGTACCTGGAAGAGGTGTGAGGGACCATTTGGTAGCCCATTAGAGCAACCAGCTAGTCACCAGCCCCATTTGCACGAGATAGCCCAGCGTGGGGTTGGAAGCTGAATCTGGCAAGTGGATGGTGCCAGCTGCTGACCCAGGTGCCAGCCGGCGGCCAGCCCACGTGCAGAGCGGCTCGGGGCAGCCTTTGAACTCTGTCTGAAGCAAGCTGTGCATCGGCCCCCAACGTAAATGAGAGCAGCCTGGAGACTGTTACAAATTACAAGAGTGCTCTAGCCCAGAGGCAGGCAGACATCTGGCCGGGCTCTCATCGGGGGAGCGGTGCTGGAGGTATTGCTTCAGCTCGCTCTCACAGTCGGACTTCCCGTTACTGGGGTGATCTTCTCATGGCTGCTTATACCGAGGTTGGGCTACCAGAGCCAGGAAGTCATTTCATCCTTTGCTTTTCTGAAAATATGAATCCTGATGTAAAGTGTTGTCAGCCTCCGTGCCTGACCTCTCTTCCACGTTCAGCCCGCTGACCAACCTGCCCTGGGTAGGGTCGCCCTTCTGTCCCCATTGCCCGCAACGGGGTGCGGATCAAAAGCGGCAAAAACGCGTTCAGCAGAGCTCCAGGTACGTTCTGAGTTCGGACACACTCTGCTGATGTTGTCCAACCTTTCTGCTGGATTGCTGGGCTGGTCTTAGCAAAGAGGCTCAAAGTTGGGGGAAGTCACCCAGACTAACATCCGTTTGCACCCTCCCTGAGGAAAAATCAGGGCCCTTTCTGTTTAAACTGTCTAGACCTGAGATACTACATCTGCTACTGTCCTCAGTTTAAAAGATTTTAAGCATTTATGTTTTTCTCTAATTACTTTGAAATGAATTTTTGAAAAAGCACCCAGGAAAAAAAAAATTACCAGTGCAAACTGGTAATGAGCCCTGATAATGTCACTTTTTCCTGAAATGAGGCATAAACAAAGCAGATGGCAGCTCTGGAATGTAAGGAATTCTCATGTTGATATAAACCACTTGATTGACTTATCTACAGGTAATTTAGCTACTCCTGAGAGTGAAAACCCTTATGAGTATACTTCCCTCAGACAAATTAGTATGGTTTCAGATATATGAGCCAACGTATCTCCTTTTATAAGTGTAGTTCTTAACATCAGATATGAAGTATAAAGGGTAAAGTGTTTGGGATCTAGAAAAAAATGCCCCTACTGAGGGATTCCTCTCAGTCTGAGAGCCAGGCTCACCTCCGGATCAGCCCCTCGTCCCTGACGCTCTGGAGATGCTGCTCTAAAAGCCTCCTCTCCCAAAACACAGGGCATTGCCAAGAAAAGGAAGAGTGTTCAGGTTTTGCCTTCTCAGCCTCATCGTTCGGGAAATACGATTGTTCATGTGAAGGCTGAGCCACTGCCCGCTGGGCTCCACTCTCTGTGGTGGATTTTGGAAGGCAGAAGATATTCGTTACAACAACAAAACTTACAGACATGATTAAGTATTTGCAAGATCCCTTTAAAAATATTATACAAAGGAAGCGTTTTCAGAGACAACACATAGTAAATGGACAATAATAATGATGAAGGACTAGCACTGACAGAAGATACTGCAAATTTCAGCATTTTGGGGAGAATTTCTAAAAAATCAGGTTTTCCAGATGAAAGCCTGCTTTTATTCTGCCACTCTGCTGGGTGCCTGGTAGGAGTTGGAAGCTGGGAACTATATGCTCCCATTCCTCTCCCAAACACTACATGTTTTGGTCATAAAACATTATCTCCAGTTTGTTGTTGGTTGGTTGGTTTTGGGGTTTTTTTTTGGTGGAATTAAGGCTTTTAGATGAAGAAGGAACATTTTGAGGAATTCAGACAGTTGTCATGAAAGATTGACGCATCGATTATGGAATCTATCCATAACCCTCATTGCAGATGTCTATGTGAGGTAAGTGCCAGCTGTATGGTGCGCTTGTGTCGCACATGGGACCAGGCAGCAAAGGGCTGTGTGGAGAGTTGCCTGGCCTGCTCCTTGTAGGGGCGTTGGACTGGATGACCTTCAAAAGGCTTCCACCCCAAAGCATTCTGTGATTCTATGATTCTATGTTTGCTTTGTACTGGCCCTCTTTCTTGTGTGATCCTAATGATATCTTCCATTTATTTGATGATACGTCTATGTCTGAATGTTGCTCCTCAGAAATCTTGTACGATTCAGCAGACCTCAACAGACCTCCCCAAGAGAGCAAAATTCCACTGTTTGTATCTGCTGTGTGATGCTCTAGAGTCTCCTAGATGGAAGGTGCTATGGAGGTATGGAAAAATTGGATTTCTTTTGAAGTGCTGGGGGTGCATGGGAGAGGAAGGAGGTCTGTGCATGGCTATGTCAGCCCGAGAAGTACAAAGTGGCTTCCCATATAGTCAATTTTTAGGATTTCTCCTGTTTCAAATCTGCATAAATGGCCCACTCAAGGAGGCCTAACTATTAAAAACAGCTGACAACGAAAAAGGGGGAGGTAAACGCCAAGCAAGCGGCAAGTAAACTATGTAACTGAGCTGACAGATGGCAAATTAATGTTGTCAAATAGAAAGAAGTACATAAAGCTAAGGAGCACTATGGCCAGATTGCTTTCTTGCACATGAAGTCTTTAATCATATGGATATCCTTGCTATTTTTACTCTAATGAGATTGGGAAAGAAATATAAGACTGGGGCATCAAATTAAAGATGAATTTGCTTTGAATCCACAAGAAATTGAAGCCCTTGCAGAAACGAGAATTATTTGCCAGGCAAAATTAGTGTCACAGATGAACTTGTTTGTGCTTCTGAATTTTGACACATTTGTTTTATCGGTAATGTTGCTGTAGCGAAAGAGCTAATAGCCACTGTAGATAAGCAGTCAGAGGAAGTTGAGTGCAAACCGCTGTTCATGGAGCTTTTCGCCCTTAGGCAAAAGCAGAAAAACCCAATCCATCAAAACTCTTCCGTCTACTCATTGGCAAAAGGGGAAAAAAAAAAAAGCAAAAACATTTCTTTTGTAAGAAACAACTTGATGAAATGCCAGTGGACCAAGTACACTAATATAAAAGAACTGTTTGCCCATCCTGAGTTTTATACTGAGAATCTGAATTTGCTGTGTTCCATGTATTTCTTTAATGGTAAGTGTGAGGATGTCTTTTAATCAAGAGGTTAATGTGGGCTCTGACAACTATTAAGGTATTCACACCTCTGATTAAAGGGATGTCGGCCGGTATCTGAGCAAGGAGCTCGGTAAACAAATACATCAATCATGGGAAAATATCCCCCAGTATGTGTGTGGTCAGAGAAAGGCAGCCAAGGCAGTTAAAAGGAAGCAATTTTCCACAGTGCTTGGAGGTAGGTAATATAAAATAATCCATAATTAAGCTTAATCGTGGCTTATCAGACCTTTCTAGGACTGTGAGCATTGTGGTTAATGTTTGATGTATTACGTTCGCTATAAGCTCTCTCCGATGCAGTTCCATTGATACTACAAGCCCATTTTATTTGGAAGTGGCAGAAGCGACAACTGTGGCGGCCAGATTCGTAGCTGATATGGCTCAGGATAGCTGCAACAAGCTCTGGTGTTACGTGGACTGGCTCCTCTGCTAATAAAAAATAGATTTGCTCAGTGGAGCCAATGGACCAGTCCAATTTACGCTTAAGAGCCTTTGAGGGGTCGGACCTGGAGGAGAGATGGGCTTTTCAGCTCAAGAGTACAGAAGGTGACGTGCTCCTTGGTGGCCACGGCTGTTTGCTATAACTGATGAAGTCTGCTGTCCCCCAGCCTGTGCAGCCTCTGGTTTTACAGAATGGATTTACATTAGCAGAATATAAAGACATCTCGTTACTGCAAATGGCCTTCCCATAATTGTATTTTTTCCAAGTCTAATGGGAAGTGGACAGTCTGTTCTTTCAGGCTGTTCGGTTGTAGGCAAGTTGTCCTTCCATGAAACCAATGCCAGGTAATTACAGAAGCATGAGAGGAAGATGATGTTCAGCCTCTGGTTTCCAATGGCAGGTGGTCACCAGCTAACCCAGGGGATGGGATTCAAAGCCGGTGGGTGGCTCCAGAAACAGGGATTCAGCCTAGGCATGAGGGACCATAAAGGAGATACCAGGAGAGAGGAGCAGACAATGGTGGTGGTGAGAAGAGAAGCTTGTCGCTGAGCACCAGTACCAGCGTTAGAAGCGTTGCACAGTTCATTAAGTACAGCGTCAAAGATTTATTTTTTTCTCTAAAGGGAACAATTTACCACCCTTTCAAATGCCAACAGATATTTTTTTGCAGCACGTAGCCAGCAGCAGCAAGAAGTCACAAAGCAAACCGTAACCTGTTCATCCCTTTGACCATTTTACTTTAGCAGAAACGTTAAAAAATTGAAGGCTGATGTGGGAGGATCTGGTGAACCATCCTAACACAACCACTACAATCAATACCAATGCTGGGAGAAAGTTGGTTTACTTCACTTTTGCACCAGTAATGTGTAACATCTCAACCAATAACACTGGGAACTCAAAGACCTTTAGCACGTCAGTTCCTTCAAGAGTGATATATTAAGATGACGCCGTTTGGGATTAACAGATCTATGTACAGAAATAAATACGCTGTCGTAGTTCAGCCCCGATCGGGACCAGACTACACAGTCTCTCTCCCACTCCCCCCACCCTCCGAGAGAACAGGGGGAGAACTGGTAAACAAACAAACAAAAACCAGGTGGGTTGAGATTGAACAAAAAGTAAATTTAACAGCAATGACAAAAGAAAACAAAACAGTGATGGAATACAAATACAGTACAATGCCTTACAACAAATCTCCACACCTAGTTTCTTCCAAGTAACAGGAGACTCCCTTCAGCACCCTCCTCACTGATACACTGAGCATGATGTCAGATGGGATGGAATAGCCCTTTGGCTAATTTGGGTAAATTAACCCCAGCTGTTAGCTAATTAATTAATTATCCCAGCCATAGGGGCTACCAGCTTCAGTTCTCCACCCAGCTCAGGTGAATATTAACTCTATCCTAGCCAGAACCAGGACATGGGCTAAATGTTGAAATCTCAGTGTGGCCCTAACGAGGGTTGTCTGCGTGGCCTGTGACCACTGGGACTTCTTAGGAATGTGGCTTCATTTTCCCCAAAAAGTCAAACTTGTTGTGTACCTCTTAAAGAGAATATTTTCCTATGAGTAACCCCAGAGTTGGGCGTGATGTTCAGAACTGCTGCGATATATTCTAAGTATATAATGTTTACTTCAGTATAATGCTGCAGATCTGTTTTCTTACTGTCGCAGCGTTTAACTACAAAGTTTAACTACAGCAAAACAAAGTTTTGCAGGCAGAGTTTTTTGTTTCTTATTTCAACAAGAAATCCAGTTTGGAGCTAAGTGGGAGCTCTTCATTAATCAAAATATGCCATTTTAATACTGTCAAAATAAATGCTCTTGTGTACTGAGATGACATGTACAGAATTTAATTTATAATCTTTAAAATCAAAAAACACCATCCTGAAAATAAAAGTAAAGTTCACTGAAGCAGAAAACATCTGATCTTAATTTTTAATGAGAAAGTTAGAGGAAATATTCTGAGGAAGGGACACAGGCTGAGACATTGTTGTCTGGCAGTTCTTCGGTGGGTTATTCACAGAGCTCCCCAGCTCTGAGAATCTCTGAGATTTTAACCAGCTGAGAGAATCTCTGCTGATTGTTTTTCAAACCTGCTCTCATGGCTTTATGTTCAAATGCTGTTTCCCAGGTTTTTGTCTGGGCTGTCATATTTTCCAGGTCCCTTTGAATTCCGACACATCTGGACTTAGGCAAGCGTCCTCCATTTATTTTCGCTCTGGACTTGCCGAGCCACGCCAGGGTTTTTGTTGAGCGTGTGCATGATTTGCAGGCTCCGAGTCTGCGAGTGCCGCGCGTCCTCCGCGTCCCCCCAAGGCTTGTGACTCCCCACGGCACTTGGGGATCGACTCCTGATCCCGTATCGATGGGTTTCCATGAAAAAATCCTACCTTTGGCCTGCGAGTGGTGCAGGCACACTGAGAGGGGAGAGCAGGACCGAGAGCCAGACCCCCCAGGTCAGAGAAACTCTCATTAGGCGCAGAGTTAACACCAGTGCTTCGTTTTCAGCATGTCCTAGTGCAGCTATCTCGTTTTAGGCACGTGCTTAAGTAGTTTTGTGACTCAAGGCTTTAGGCCTCACAGGACAGGATTGCTCTCCCTGCAATGCTGGAGTCTAACGCAGCGGGAAGCTGGTTTTTGTACGGGTTTCTAAGGTTGGACATGATCCAAGTATCAACCACCAATTTGCAAGCAGCAGAAAAATCAACGTAGTCCGTCAGCCGCCCCCGAGGGGCATCGCTGTGTGGGTATGAAGGGCGGGAGGTGATCCCGTGTGTCCCGCATGGCGAGGCCTGGAGAAGGGCTTGCGCTTGACCCTGGCACGGGATGGACCTTGCTCACCTGGCAGAGCGGCGTGCGCCTCCCTGCTAGTCCTTGGCTTTGGGCTCAGCTCTTCTGTAGAAAAACAACAGCTAATAAATAAAGTGTTTGCTATTTTTTTGGCAAAAGGAAGAAAACCTACAAAGAAAACACCTACAATAGATTTTTTTTTTTTTTTACGTGGTTGGATGGGAGCTGAAGGTCTATCACAAAGACGCTTCTTTGGCTTTGATTTGACACTAGATTTCAGTCGGTCCAATGGAATTTTAATGCTATGGCCAAATATAACATCAAATAATGAAAAACTTCAATGGTAAACATTAACACAAACAGGCATCGAGTATATTAAACATCTTTTAGAATGCAACAGGCCAAATCTGCAAATTGGGAACAGGTCCCTGAGCTGGCACGCTATAAAAGCAGGCTTCAGTTTGCCATCTCCAGGACCTGTCGATGGAATACGGCGTGTATCTGAGCTGGACTCCATTGCGTGTTTAGATTAAGCTCTGTGTAGCATTGATTCAGCTATTTATTTTGACTGCAGGGAGCGGGTGTTCAAACATGGGTGCCTAAACGGGATGTCCATAGCCCAAATCCGCACTAAGGGGACTAAGTGCTTACTTTGCAAGTCTGGCTACCGAGGCCAGCAGCTGAGCCCAAGCCTTGCAAAGCCAATGTTGAAAACGGGGCCAATTTTTTCAAACCTGAGGGCCTGCAGTGTGTGCTTGGGGTTTTTCAAAAATGCAAAAACCCCCTGCAGCTCCCACGGGGCACAGGTGTGAGGGCTGACGGACAGACCACGAGCAGCGTGTCCCCTCTGGGCTCGTGGCACCTTTCTTGCCCCGAGACCCCTGCAAGGGGTCCCACCTGCTCCGTCTGCACTTTTCTGATGCGATCACCCTCGATGTATAGGCTGGACATCAGCCAGATCACCAACTCGTTTAAAGTTTGCCACACCAAGATAAACTCCAAAACTGCCATACCTCGAGTTCGGTCCGGCTGAAGCGGTTTCATTTGTTCCTCCTTGACTGCCTAGGCTTTACGTGATTGCTGCCACACGTTAAGGTTGTAGTGATTCATGGCTAAAAAGCATCAGATGGGGGTTTGGCTGTCCTGTTTTGGGGGACACTGCTTGGTTTTTGGTGACTGGGAATCCTATGGAGAAACGCACTGGGTTGAGGAATGGCGCTTCTGCTTTTCCCAGTCAGTAAATAATAAATAATATCACAAATACGCCCCGTGAATAAGTCTTTGCCATTAAAGTGATTTCTTAGCTTTAGAACCAGTTCATGCGTGAACCCCCTGTAGCACACAAGGCACATACGTGTCGCCTGAGCATTGCGTCCTTCTGAAGGCAACTGGGCTGCATCCCAAATGCCAGCTTCCAGCGGGGTTGTTTTCCCCACTTTGATTTATAATTACTGATCACATGGGAGGATGGAGAGGAAAGGCTCAAGGTTTGTTTTTTTATTTTTTTTTTTGTTCCTCGTTTAATAATTTAATTTGTATTCTGATCTTCAAATCCCAATAGCATCATGTGAAGAGGAGAAGCTCGGCAGGGGAGGGGGGAGGAGGGCTGGAGGAGGGAGCCAGGGCTTTCTGTTTCCATATGGTGAGCCTCTCCTCCTCGCGATCACAGCTTGTCATCTGTCTTCTTTTAAACTTCAGATCCCCTGGAAAAATCTTCCCAGCAAAGAATGGGCCATAAATGTGACACAAAGACGCTCCGAGGGAAGAGATTACCATAGGGTAATTGTGGAGCACGATCTCCTCAGAGGATTTCTTTACATGGGCGCAGGAATAACCCAAGCCACGGGAGCCGTGTATTTCTGAGGCAGGGCGTGGTGGCAGGAGTGTTATTAATGTTCTGGGGAGATAAGCCTGTGTGTTCCCCTTTCATTTACTTGGCGGACAAAGTGATACGCACCGTTCTCGTTGTCTAAATTGTGGTCAGATTAAATGGTCAGATTAAATTACCATCATGATTTACCTGCTTGTAAAACGGATAATCATCGCAGCACGGCGGAGCTACCAACCCCACCGCGTCATCCTGCCAGGGACCGCTCAGTATTAATATTCCACCAGCAGCAGGAAGGAAATTGTTCTATTTAGAAGCTTTCTGTGAAGTAACAATATTGTCATCTCCTGATGCACAACTGGGGGAGAGCAGAATTCCACGCTGCACCTCATTTGTCTGTGACCCAAATGCTGCGCACACGCAAGGATTCTGCGCATCTTTCTTGACTGAGTTACTCCATGTGAGCTGCGCTTCAAAAAATAAAGTTAATAGCTTATGCTCTAATTCAGTGTAGCACAAACACCTCTGCTTCATGCATGAGTTTTGTATCTCTGGTTTTCACGCGTGCCCCATGCGCTTCAGGTGCATGGGACGGATGGCGGGGACAGCGTTCGCTACAGCTCGTTTGTCATGAAAACTCTGAAACCAGAATGGTTTCTGCAGAAAGGGCTCGTTTTCATCCTGTGGTTAAGAAGGGTCTGCTCTTGCAGAAGTGGTTTGGGTGGATGGTGGAGCAGGGTCGGTAGCACGAGGGGAGGTAGATAGGTTAGTGGTGTGCATTTGGGAACCCCTGCCTTGGGTCAAGGCCTATTTCTGATTTTAGCAACGCGATTGACTGCTGGGGGTCCCTGTGTCACAGCCGGAGCGTGACTTTGTGCCCCGCAGAAGGCTCCAGACCAGAGCCGGCACTTCTGCCTCTCCGTGTGCTGTGGATGGGTGGCAGAGAAGGCCCAGAAGCAGAGGGTGCGGCAGAGGCGGCAGCCGGCCCGTGGCTGGACGAGGACCTGGCCGGAGGCGGCTCAGCCTGTCCAGATGAGCGGTGTGGACACAGAAGCTCCTGTTGGGAGCTTCCGCCACGCGGCCCCCCACCTACCGCTGCCTCTGCCCTCCCCGGCACCCCGCAGCCCCTTGCCATTCGGCAGGTGCCTCTTTTCCCTTCCCTTCCCATCCGTGCAAGCTCAAAGACGTCAGGCAGTACCTGCTGTGGGCAAACCCAGGTCTTCACCCTCTTAGAAGCTATATTGGACCTACAGAAAGTATTGCAGGGAACCAAGTGACCGGCTGGACCAGCCCCAATGAGCCGCAGCGGCTTGGTCTGCGCCAGGCTTTTCCGATGTTACCGCTCTGTTCCGATGAAACGCGATCCAGAAAGATACAGGCAAAGCATTATGCTCGCAGCCTTTGCCAACAAGTTATGTTTTAATGTAATTTAACTGTAATCTCAGAGTGTTTTTGTTAGCTATAATTAGTAAAATATGTCTGTTTTCTGTGTTCCTTGAAGACGTCTGAACTCCTGCCAGTTCCCTATAGTTTTCCTGACATGCAGTGTAACAAGCAGACCACCAAAATGTATTTACCAATAACTGTTTATTTACATTCCATGAAATCTAATAACATTTGCTGCCTTCATTCGGGATAAATGCTGGCCAAAGTGTAAAGCATAAAAAAAATAAACACTGCCTTAATTTCTAACCCAGTCCACAGAATATTTTATTTTTGCTCAATTTGCCCTGCCTGTTAGCATTTTGGCATTCTGCTGTTTGGAAGTTGGGGAAAAAAATAGAAGTTGAAAAAGTTCTGTAATGTATCTTCCTGTTGAGTCCAAAACCTTGCAGGGATTTCCTGGACATTTTATTTTTCATTTCTGAAGTCTGCACGAGGCTGGTATTTCATTTCTTTGTTTTCAGCTCGCAGAACCATTTGAAACCATATTGCAGAGAAAATGTCCAGGGCACTAAACAGCAACGGCGGTCGGTGTTGCACCGGTGCCAGCGTAAAGCACTTCTCATTCTCCCAGAGTCGTTGGCTGTGCTGGTGTAAAAATAATCAGAATTAGGTCTGTATCTTGTTACTAACCAAATCTGCTCTTGTTCAAGAAAGTGTAACCGAGGGCAGCATTGTCATCTCAAATCGTAAGCAGGTTCCTCTCCTCCTGTGTCTGGTTTTGCTTATGTGAGTACACGCTTTCTCAAAGCCCAGAAAATTCAGATGGTGGAGGGAGGAGAGGTCACATACAACAGCTGTGGGCGGTATCGCAGCTGGCAAAATCTGCTGCAAGCCCGTTAACGTCAGCGATGCGCGGTCCTGGCCCAGCCGAGGAGCTGGGTTGGTGTTCCCACCTGGGTCTGTGATGCCGGTGGGCTCACCTGGGCAAGCGCTACCAAGCCCTCGTCTCCGAGCAGACGCACGCGGAGTAGCGGGGTGGACTGTGACGGGCCGCGTGAGCGTAGCGGGTGCCGGCTTTCATGGCGTCACTGGTACGTTGTGTGAAATCCAGGCAGAGCTGGGTAGAGCGATGCACTTGCTGAATTGAGCCGCGAGATGGGTTTTAGAGGGAACGGGAATTCACAAGTCGCCTGCGCTGATCTGAGCGACGTGCAGCAAGCGGAGAGGCTGAATGCCACCGCATCCCCTCCCAGGGCGAGGCAAGCCAGCAGAGAGCCCGGGCAGCTGCAGGGTGCCTGAACACCTCATATGTTTGGCTGCCGTTGCTGCTCCTCAGCTGCTGTGCCAACACCCAGTGCCTGCTGTTGCTGAGCTTCAAGCTGTGCCTGGTGCATGGAGCGGCTCCGTTCTGTGATGGAGATCGTAGGAGACCTTCTCAGCTACGTGTTTGCAAGCTGCCTTGGGCTCTCACGTCTCTCTACTCACCTAAATTGAGGGTAAAACTTCCCATGCCTACAAATGAGAGCAAAATTTCAAAGATTTTGGAGGGCTTCTTTGAAAAATTTCAGGCTCAAAGGTAATAAAAGTGAAATTCAAAATGCGGTCCAAGCGAAACCAGAGGCTGGTGCGGGATGAGGAGCCTGCCCTGTTAGCATCTCCTGCTGAACATGGCAGTGGTGGCACAGTGCTTTTTTTCCCTGACAAATTGCCTATCCAAGCTTCTGAGCTCAAGTATAGATCCTTTGGGATAATTAAGAAAAAAAACCCTGAAAATGATAGATTACCCATTTTTGGTTTTTCTTTGGTTGTCTTTCTGGGTTCCTGTCATTTTCTACATTCAGCTTTCTGGTGTGTAAGGCTTGCGTTGGTAGATGGCTGTGT
This sequence comes from Tetrax tetrax, assembly GCA_009806455.1. Classification (NCBI taxonomy): domain Eukaryota; kingdom Metazoa; phylum Chordata; class Aves; order Otidiformes; family Otididae; genus Tetrax; species Tetrax tetrax. The sequence continues at coordinate 358,667 of WHYT01017937.1, forward strand.
GGTGGAGGAAGGAGAGGTTTTCAAAATACATTTAAAAACTCGGAGAAGACTCCTCTCCCACTGACCGCACGCGACAGACAACGCGCACCGCAGCGTTCCATCGTTGTTCCGGTAGGATGCTCAGTAAATTGAGCTGTAAATAACTCCGTAAACTGTTTACTGCTGCAATCGTGTTTCCGGGAGCAGAGAGCTGTCAGGCGTGCGCAGTGTGTGAAGACGCGGCGCGATGCGATGGGGACGGAGATGAAATTAGGCAAGACGGGGGCGCGCACGTAGGGCTGCTCCCGCCCTTCTGGCGCCCCGCCGTTCAGCCCAGTGCTGAGTCAGCAGCTGCTTTCCCTTACAATTTAGCGGGTGGTTTCGTATTCTGCTAAACCACATCCCAACCTGCTCAGGCAATTGGGGAGCTGCCACGTGACCCAGCCACTGGCCAATCACCAGGGCTGGGTTTGAATGTCAAACACTGCTAGAAACCAGCCTGGACAATTTAGAGGCCAAGAATGTTTTCCGGAGATAATTCTAAATACTGGGAAGTGAGGAAAAAAGAAAAAGCGAAAATTGGGATGTGCTGACAGAAAGAAAAATCAGAGCAACGTGTTTACAAACAAGCCGTCCCGCAGCTGGACTTTGTGAAGACATGGCTTTGGAGTGGGAGAGGAAATCTCCTCAGGACTTCTGGACCACATGAAAATATTTTGGAGACAAAGGCTGAAAATAACAAACAGAACCAACAATAACAAAACCCCTCAGCAGAAGGGGTATTCCCTTCACCGTGGGGGATGGATTCTCCTGGATGTGATGGAGCGCAATTCCCAAGCCACTAGTCATCAGATGCTTTCTTGCAAATTGTGGTTCTTTCTCATTTACGCTGGGAATTTCTCAATTTGCTGTAAAAGCAACAACAGAAACCCGTTGTGACAATCTGGGCCCATTGACGTGGTGGGAGATCCCCCATAAACTTCAGCAGCCCCAACCTTCACCCGCGGTGCAGCATCGCTGATCTCAGCAGCGCCGTGGGACCATCGAGCACGGCAGGAGGCCAGACCCAGTGTGGGGGGCTGGTCCTGAATTTGGGGGGTTTTGCTGAAGAAGCAGCACGCTCTCTGTGAGGTACCAGATAGCGTGGGATGTTGGCACTTAGCTTTCTGCTAGGCATTTTTCTGCAAATCCTGTCTACTTTTTAAGGCATTTCCAGAGTATAGAAGCATTTCAGGACATAGAAATTACTTCAGATGATGTCATGATTTAATATATTAATAATGATTATAATAATAACAAAATATAATTTGAATAGAATATACAAAATTAACAATGCACAATTTTTCACCACCCAACGACCAATACAGCCCATCCTGAGCAGCGATCATGGAACAGAACCAAGAGCAATCTCGGAACAGTCCTGAGCAACAGTCTTGGAACAGCAATTTCCACAATTTTTCCCAGAGTAAGTGCAAGCTGCCCACAAGCCAGCCCCCACTGACTCTCTTAGCAATAACTAGTACCATCACTGAATTATCAGTGTCCTTCCCATACTAAAGCCAAAACACGGCAGCTACTGGGAAGAAAATCAGCTCCATCTCAGCCAAAACCAGGACAGGAGACCAGCTTGTGCAGTGTTTTAGCAAACTGAACTGAAACTGCAACATGGGAAAAATTATAAATGGAGTAGCCCGAGAACGTTGAGTTGTTTTAATTTATTGGAACTCGTTAAAGTAGACTGGTCTCCTTTTTTCACTTGAAATTGGGATCCTCCGTGGAGGTGTATGGCGAGCGCAGAACTGGACGGGCTTGAAAGGTTGCCCGGCTGAGAGTCCCGGTGCCCCCAGCTGAGCGTCGGCTAAATCCCTTCGGAAAACACTCGGCAGAGGAGGTGGAAAAATCTAGGTCAAGCTCTGCTCACAAATACACCTCTTACATGTCGCCAATCATAATTAAATTAGGGAATGAATCAGTATTAAAACCTGGGCAAAGGAGATCAAAACTTGGTCAAACTCTCACAGGGAGAGCGAGTCCAGCTGTGACTACTGACTAGTCCCTGTCTAAAAAAGCTGGAGAAATAAAGTAAAATAGACCTGTGTGTTTGTGGAGGGGAAAAAAACAGCAAAAGCAAGGGATAAAAAGCAACCACCTTCACGCAGCGTTCGGTGCAGACGCGGCCCGGGAGCCTCTCCTCGTCTGCACCCCCACTCCCTGCTCCCTGCTCCTTCTTTCCAATGCTCCAGCTATTTTTTTTTCTTTTTTTTTTTTTTTTTTT
>WHYT01017937.1:360940-378325 GCA_009806455.1 Tetrax tetrax
TTTTTTTTTTTTTTTTTTTAAAGTACCCCGACAATTAGTGGTAAAAAGGTCACTAGTAAAAATGAGGTTTGTGGTTTTGCAACTTTGCATTAAAAAAACCACCACGCTTCTGGCACCGCGTCCCCCGGCTGGCAGCCGTTCCGCGGAGCGGATTGAATAAGCACGCCGGCTGAAAAGCCCGTGCAGATCGGTCCCGCTAGGTCAGGCTTTCCATACGTTAGCCGGGTGTTTGGGAGGCTGTGTTGCACCTGCCTGCAGTACATCTGGCTGGAGAATTTTTTTAAAAAAGCGAGGGTTTAATGTTCCCTCAGTCCCAGCTCCTCGCCCTCGCTGAGCCCTGGAATGTATCATTTGCAATTAAAATATAATGAAATCAAATTGTGAGATCATTTCAAAGTTACTGACCCTGGTGTTTAACAGGTTGTGAATGTTTTCACAAAAGCTGAGGTGGTAGAAATGTTTTATTCCCTATTCTTTATCCTTCAGAGACCTCAGAGTAATAAACAATTAAGTTGAATTCAGACTAACTGTGGGCAGCACAAATTCTCTTTTATTGGGTGTCCAATGCGTCGCTTTTTTCTTCGCGCTCTTAAAGAACTGTGACCGAGGCTTGAGGTGTTACCAGAGATGATGAAAGCAACCAAAAATTACAGTTCCACTGAAGGTTTTGCAATGAGAAACGATGTAAAATACAGCCTGGAAAGGATCCGATGCCATCTGATGACCCAGTATCTCGAGGACTTCCAAACTGGGATTATTTCAGGCAAATACTGGGGGGGCAGGGTGCCTTGTTAACGCGTTTAGGACCTGTCTGAAGCTTCAGTGAGCTTCATGGAAGCGGCAACAAGTTGTATGAGATGCTGAACTTCCAAACCTAGTTTCTCGTGGGTTTTTGTCTTGCTTTTGGTCTCACCACACTTTTCTCTCGTCTCCATGACATTACCCAGATGCCATCTGTAGGAGAGCCTCAAGGACAGCTGCATCAATGAGGTTTCTCAGTGGGGTATTTTTTGACCAAAAGAAACAATGCTGATCCATCTTTGGAGTGGCTGTAGTCCAGAAGTTAAAATTGTATTTTCTAAAACATTGTTACAGAAATTGAATCAATTTTCTTCTTAATGGGCGGAATGACTTCGGCAACATTTTTGTGGAACTGCAAACACATTAGAAAGCAACAGCAGCAGCGTTTTTTCCTTTGACAAACTAGAATTTCATGTATACACTTTCAAAGGTCGTGATGGTATCCGTAACAGAATAAGTAATACAGGCAAAGTCCTGCTGGGTCTGGATTTCCCAAGGTGAAAATGCACCGGAGGGCACGGTGCGTTCGGTCCGAGGTCCAAGGACACAGCTTCCCTCTCTTTTTGCACTGAACGGTTCCCACCACCACAGTGTCCTGGTGGGTTTGATGAGGAGAGCACAAAGCACTGTACTGACACAAACAGCCAGAAATATCAGCACCGGTTTAATACAGGTAACACTCGTTCAGTTTGATGCATTCATTGGAACTTGTAACACGCTTCAGGCCCCGGGAACCAGAGAGTGATCACCTCAAGTGGAGCTCCAGAAGCTCCTGTAGCTGCTGGTGCACGGGAAGCACTGGATGCCGTGTTGCAAGTGCCCTGAAAAGCAAATGCAATGGACGCATCCGCTGCATAGCACTTCCCACGTTGCTTCATTAGGAAACCTTTAATGACTGACTGTGGGCCTCAACAGTGGGCAGGGTTGTCATTTCATTTCCAGAGTCGGCTCTCGTGAAGGACGAAGCTCAGACAGCATTCATCAGGAGAAAAGCAAGCTAACCAGCATGGACGTTATACAAACACCTCGACTGTGCAGTTACTTCGCATTGCATTTTATTCACCAGTTAGAAAAGTGAAACACCACCGTTATACAGCTATTGAATATCAACAGAGCGTCTGGTGAGAGCGCTCGGAAATGTCCTGGCACTGCAGCCCGGTGGTCCGGAGCACACCGAAGGGCTGAAGTAAAGGGAGGGTGTCAATCAGAAGCCAACTGCTGAGCCCAGGATCCTCAACGTACCTGGCTTGTTTGCATGAGCAGAAGAGCAGGATTTCAGCAGGAATTTTTCCTCAGAGTAACCAAGGCCTAAGTTACCTCCACGCTCTTGGGCGAAGTGCTTGGGCGAGCCTAAGTTTTGTCTTTGGTTTTTATCGTTTATTTGTATGTTTCTAGAACAGGGCAGTCCAGCGCGAGTAAGCAGTGATGTATTCCTCTTGTAAGCACTGCACAACACAAAGGAAACACCCAGGGCATGTGTCCTCCCAGTCACAGCCAGCGCAGAGGGACAGGACAGCCCGGGACAGGTGGAGCAGGTCAGGCTGGAAATAACTGGAAACATGTGCTAGGGTCCGTCAGGTTAATGGGATCTGAGTTCACGGCAATAGCTGAGCCATCGTGCTTCAGCCTCCTCCTTCGGCGTCACAGACGGATGCTGAAATCCCAGTTTAAGTACCGTGAGTGAAGCTTAGTGAAGGAAACATCTGGTGGGGCTGTAGCTGGCACCAGAGATACACGGCTTGGCTTGGCCATTTCACCTGTCACGGGGAAATGCTCATGGTGTTGAGTTCAGGAATCAGCACACAAAAAAGGGGGAAAAAAAAAAAATCCATTGTCTCTCCTATTGCCGCTCCCTGGGGAGGAGCAGATTCCCCTCGGCAGCCTCTCACCCCACCCAGCTGTGTCGTCAACCAGCACCGACACCGGCAACTTGGGGAGTACATTAAAACACCGACGCTTGCCCTCGCTACCGTGACTGTGGCAGGATTTACAGTGATGTTTTGGGGGGAATCCGCGGTGCTGTGGTCCATCCATATGGAAACGCATCGGGGCGGCCAGGGCTGGTGACGGGGAGAGAGGGGAGCTCAGGTCGGGCCGTCTCCTCCCACTCCCAGCCTCGGCCGCTTTCGAGATGTACGCTGCTCTTCTTTCATCTCTTGGATTCAAATCCACCATAATAAATAAAATTCTTCCTGTCTGAAAGATACATTAATTTTGGTGGTCTCAAAAGTAATGAAAATAAATACTTGACTTGGCATGCGGAGCCCCGACTGGAGCGAGGAGCAGAATGTGTGTACTTGGAGCTGTTTTTACAAGAACATAAGCTGTGGAAAAAGCTTGGCTTTTCGCTCACGGGCTCCCTACGTCTGAAGAGAAATGGAGAGATTTGAGAAGTTCAATCAAACATACAGAAACATTGTCAAATACGAGTTTTCTATCTCGGTTTAAACGCTTTGAAAACCACACATCAAAGCTTCGCAGGGGGAGGCACCGTCTGGATGCGGGCGGGATGCTCGCGCCGGCCCTGGCACGGCGCTGGCTCTGCTGATGCAGAGGTGGCGGGGCTGGCCTGTATTGTTTCAAGCCGTTTTATAGCACGAATGGGGAAATTGCAGCAAAAACAAGATTAGCTCCATAAAAGAGACCCTCAAACCACCACTCATTGTAGCTGTGGTTGTAAGAGCCTGATCCTGCAGCCCCGAGGCCGAGTTGCTGGGCGCGGGTGCGAGCGGGGAAGCTGCTGTGCTGCCTCGAGCCCGGCATGGCATCGTTGCGCGGGAACTGTGCTTGGGAGCTGGACTGCCTCTCTGCACCGACGGCTCGTTATTTCCATTAATTTATTTTTTTTTCGTAAAGGTAATTTCTACCCACGTGCTAAGCAGCACTGGCCCCAGCGTTGTCTCTTCATCTGGCAGCAGTGGAAAGGGCTGGGAGGATGGAGATGGCACCCTAATGAAGTGAAACACGCACCGAGGCCGTCAGTATTTGAGTTCATCCTCTTCTTCCCAAGCCCGTGGCAGTGCCCCGTGCCTGGTACCACGCCCCGGGGGGCAGCACGGGGGGAGTCCTGGGGCCTCGGAGGGATTTCTGGTCCCCCTGGGGTGGGCGTGGGCGCACACAGGGAAGTTTGGATCACGGTGTCAGGTGTTCAAATGTGACTCCCACCAGAGGAAGGGAGGAGGAGGAGGAGACGGCAGTGTTTCCGCAGCAGGCACACGCTGAGGGCGTGCTCGGAGGCTGGGCGCAGCTCCAGCTGCATCGCTGCTGCAACGACTGAGGTTGTTGGAGCCACTGGTGCGACCAGTGATGCGTCTGACCCTGGCGAGTGGGGGCATCAGCACAGAGGATCTCAGGACGGATCTTCCAATGATGATGGGTTCCATAGCCCACATCACTGAGCCCATCCCACCAACAGACTTTGTTGCTATTTAGCATTAAATTATTTTAGCAGTCATGTTTCTAGAATGATGCTCATTATTTGAGAATAGATTAATTGTTTGATGTTATCTGCATATCTGCTGTTGCAAGTCATATTTATATTATTCAGAATATAGGCAGAAGCTACTGTTAATTTTGGTTAACAATTCTTTTTTCCTGTGTTTAAAAAAGCTGTGCACCTCGTGTTGTGTTTTTCTGGTGCGGCAAGCCGAGTAAGACCTTCACCCGTGGAATATGTGAGCGACGGGAAGGCATTGATGGGACTGTTTGGTAGTGCAGTGAATTATGAGGTACAAAACTCCGTTTTAATAAGTGGCAGAGAAAATACCTGGCATCTCAGTGTTGTAGAGTGAGAAAGACATTTCAGTCTTGAATTAATGAGTGGCATCACAAAGCCAGCTCTGAGGCAGGCGCAGGTATGAATGTAAAACAGCAGGCATATCTTACAAAGAGCTCGGTATCCTGTAAAACGCTACAGCATGAGGATGTTAGAAAAAAAGCACAGCTGATTTCAGATTAAATTAATAGTTGTTCTCAAGAATACATCCAGAATTTCCTCTCTCCATGGATAACCAGAGCCATTAAAGGGCACGTTGTGGCAGGGGAGCCTTGACGAGAGGCACCTACTGTTAAACATCGTGTCCAGCGCCACTGTCCAGACAAAGGAAGAAGGTCCCGCTCTCACAGTGAACTGCCTGCGTCTGAGCCCGCCTCAGGGTCTGCTGACAGCAGGGCAGCCCTCGCCGCAGGTCAACGAGCGGCGCAGCTACAATTGGGTGAGATTGGTATACAGGGTTCATTCTTGGAGCCCACTGATTTCCCTTCTCTGGAAAAGCCATGCTAGACTGGAAACAACAGTGGCTCATTCAACGCTTCTGGCAATACTTCCAGCTGTATTTCAATGACTTGTTATTTTGATAAACAGCATGCATGCCAAGACCTTTCAAGGTGAAGAAGCGCACGCTCAGCATTTCCCAGAAGCTGCAGCATCACATTTGGATGCAGAGTTCATGTGATTTCATCTTCAGAAGCTGCTTGGTTTCATTATAATGTTGCTTTGTGCTAGTTGTGTTTTGAAAAGTTGGCTACTGTGGTGGACCCAACCCATGACAGGGTTGAGAAAGGGTCAGTTTAGCTACAAAACATTCAGAAAAACCAGCTGTGGGGCTCGGAGCTCACTTTGTCAGCTCTTTTTAGCACAGGCAGTGCAGCAGTGATGACACAGCATGCTCTTAGTGGAGGGAAATTGTACTTTCACCAGTAGTACAGGGTAAGACAGTGGTTCTGCTTGTGTAACCATGACCAGCCAACCTGACCGAATGAAGTCACTGGTGGAGACCATCCCTAAATCAGGGGCATTTGTGTCTCCATCCAGCACCGCCAAGTGATGGCCAGGCATTATGGCCAAGGATGCTGAGAGAGGACATCCTTACTGGCAGATGGTTCGGTTTGGTGGTGGTGGGATGTGTCACCTCTTCACTATCTTCTGTCTTCCAAAGATTGACTCCAAGGAGTCAAAAATTGTGAACTACCATAACAAAAACCAAGTGAAAAAGGGAAATCCAGGAAATAAAAAAAAATATATACATGGTACTAGAGAGGGGTCTAGTCGCTGAACATGCTAGAAAGGGAATGAATTTAAATGTTGGGAGGCACATGAGTTACCTAAAGCCATTGCTCCTTGCTGCTGAGGTGGTACCTGCTGTGACCTCAGCCAGGAGAGCACTTAGCTTTGAGTGCATAAGGAATTCTATCGGCTGGGTGGAGACTACTAGTTCAGACACAGAGAACCACAGGTTGTCTGGTCTGGAGCTGATACCAATGCTAAGCTGGGCACAGCTGTTACCTGCCCTTCTCCCGTGGGAGCCAGGCCAGGGAGGGTGATGCTCCCTCTCCATTTCCCCTCTTCTCACACTGCCTTCCTGTGACTAAATGGAAGAGGAGCTTGGGAAGTATGATTTCAAGCAGGTTAATTCAAGATTTCAACACAGAATTTAGCTCTAGTGTTCTGGGTCAGATGATACTCATTTTTTGTGTTTAGCTTTGGGAAGCAGAAGAATTAATCAGGCTGTAAGTACACTGATGCAAAAAGAAAAGCTGAAAAAAATTTAATAAAGGCTACAGCATTAACAAATACTGAACTAATGACCTTTGATATATGAAGAAAATGCTTCACCCACTAGCCTATGCAAGGTTTCATTACCAGCCATGGGAATTTACAGGTGTTAAATTAGCTGCACGATCGCTCCCATATCATTGCGGGACTGTAAGAGAACATATTGAAAAAGTTAATAAGGAATTGAGCACAGGGGCTGCAGAGTTCAAACAAAACCTACTTGCCAGTTCAGTCTGAGGTCTTTGTCAAGCTAAATTCCAGTGTAAGCTGTGATTTTGTGTGTAATTCCCTTTATTCCCTTTCCTAGGCCTGAAGGACAGCATCCACTAGAGAAGTGCCTACTGCCAGAGGAACGAAGCCACAAGAAAGGTGGTACGGACTGGACCTTGCACTGCTGTAGCCAGACATGACATTGACATGTCTTTGATGGGTTTTTTAACCTTTTTTTAGTACAGTCAACAGATAGGAAAATCATTTTAAATGGGAAAACTGTCATTCCTCTTCCAAAACTGCCATTAAATAGTTGGGCAACTGTAGAGATTGAGAATTCACCCCGGCTTTCCAGTCAGACAGCTGTAATCAAAACATAGCTATTTGTCTACATCCGTAAATTGTACAGTTATGTGTTGAAATCACACACAAAATATATTCTGTGTTATTCACAAATCCCCATATGCACGGTCGCATCGTTGCTCGAAGTCGTTCAGTGCTGTTGGCGCCTTCCATAAGCGCTCTCCTAGCTTCCACTGGAGCCACTGGTGACTGCAGGGTGCAGAACGCCTTTGCCTCGTGTCCTGTGTCCTGTGTAGGCTTTTCTGGTGGGAACGGGCCGCGACCCATTGTTAAGAGTAATTGTTGTCTCCTGTCTTGGAGATAAAATTATGTTTAAAAAGCACAATGTATTATGACTGGGGGCAGCAAGGAGAGAGAAAGGGGAGGTGGGATTTTACATAAACAGAACTCTGAAACTTCACTGGTTATTTTTTTCTTAAAACAAGATTTTGTGTATTCAGAAATGCCTTGGGGCCACCAAACCCCAGGATTAAACACTTAGAATAAGAATAATTTAACCATGTCTTTAATATACATCTCATATACATTGAAAAATGTGGACTGCCGCTGCCATCAGTGGCAGTACAAATTACAACCAAAAATGGGGGGAAAAAGAAAGATTCTAGAGGATGAGTTTCAGAAAGCCTTGTTAAAGCTCAAGTGTGTGTGCTCAGGCCTCTCTGCTACCCAGACTGTCATGTCACAGCCCAGTTTTTGCGGTGGGAGCAGGAGATCAGGGGTGGCTCTCATTTCTAGATCGGTGTGAGAAAGAACAATCAAACCAAGAGGCTTGGATTGAGCTGAACAGAAGCAGCAAAGAAAACGGAAGAAAAGCAAGGTCGGCAGAGCAGATCCGCCTGCTTATACCTCTGTCCAATTTTTTTTTTTTTTAAATCAATTCTTGTACAGCTTAGTTTGCACACAGAGCTTGAATGACTTCACCACCAGCAGACGCAGGGCATGTCTCCAGTGGCGATGGAGATCCCTCCCCTGGGCAGTGGGAATGCAGAGTGGATGGCTAAATTAATTATCAATTCCAGCTCTGACTTAGGTAGATGAGACCAGAAACCAAAGCGAAGGAGCTGGGGTAGGAGGGGAGGGAGCAGCCATGTCCGTCTGCTGACATTTGTCTTTGCTGACTGCGTATGTTCTCCTTGGTGCTGCAGAGAAGCCACATGTTGCTCTGCAAATACAGTGTTTGTTTTCCATAAACAGCAGCCATACAATAATTTAAAAACTAAATTACCCTGTGTGCACCATGCGACATCCCCCTGTAAAGAGACAAAAATGCAACAGATGGGAAAATATAATAAAGCAATTTTATGACAGTCGTAACAAGCCAAGAAACTATAAAATGGCAGAAGATAGAAAATAAAGTTACAAAATGTACGCATTGTTAGCTCTTCTCGCTGGCACAGAGCTGGTTGGTGACATGAGAAGACAATAACCACAAGTCCCGAAGCCAGCAGCCCCTGATCGCCGTTCCACACACTGCTGGCACCCCCGGAGAGGCAGCAGGACGCCCCAGGTCTGCGAGGGGTGCAGCGGAGGGAGATAATAACGAGCATCCAAGCGCTGTTGGCCCTCGGAGAGCTTCCAAGCATGGAGGAGCTGTTCTGCATTTGCTATTTCCTGCTGCTCAGGGTTGCCTTGCTGACCCCTCTCCTGGTAAATGAAACACCTCTGGCAGCGCAGTGAGTTTGATTAAAAAACAGGAAATATAGGAGGTAAGACATTTTCAATAATGCCTTCGAAACTGCGGCCTGATCCGATGGCCCGTAACTCACCAAAGTCAGAGAAGCGATCACGCAAGAGATGTGCACTCTCGTCCTTGGTTTGCGATGAAATCAGCTTTGGAATGAATCTCAATTGTTTTTCTTAATCTTTCTCCTTTTTTTTTATTTTTTTGTTGTTTTAAACAAAAGCTCTATATGATTTTCTCTTACAGCGTCTCCTGGGGGTTTGCATTTTCTCTGCGCTTTAGCACTGAATCACAGTATCTTACATTTATATGGTACCCAAAGGATCCCAAAGCATGCAGGAATTATAAGCCAAATTTTGCTCTTGGAAGCATGAGCTCAGCTCATACCAAAGTTAATGGGAGGTGAGCGCAAACATCTAAAGGGGAGAATTTGCCCTTTCAGACAAAGAGGAATCGTTTCACCCACCGCTGAAGTGCAGCTGCCTGTGAGGCAAAACATGGCAAATGGTGAAAGGTTCAGACCGAGGAGGTGCTGATCTCTATCAGCTCGTGAAGAGGACGAGGCCTAAGGGTAGCCAACGCCCGCCGTGGGGTGCTGAGCTGTGTTTCATTTGTCTCGAGGCACTGTCTCATCGATACGCAACTTTCTTGGCTTTTACGGGCTAAAAATTAAAGGCCTCTTAAAATTAACTTCCTTTGTTTCTATTTTGAATTGACTTGGACTTTTCAACTTGAAACGTTTCATTAAGGGGCTTTTTTAGGGCCAACACTTGCAGGCTTGGAAGCCGGAATGAAGCTCTTTGGCGCTTGTGCAGAAATCACCGTGTCAGAGAGCTGTGCCTGTTCCGCTTGCATGTCTGATGGGAGGTTTATTTGCACATTTAGAGATTACGTATCGATTTTTGTTTTGTTTTGTTGTGGTTTTTTGTTTGTTTTTTTTTTTCTCTAGAGACCTTCAGGTGGCAGAGGCAGGTGATTAGAGAGGGAGCTGACGTTTCCTTCACTGGTTTGTGGCACATCAAGCTGGCTGGTGGCTCAAGCAAGCCCACAGACGGAGCACGGGCCTGAATCCAGCGTCCAGCGCATCGGGTAGCAGAGTAGCAACTCCCTTCCCGCACTCTTGTTTTCCTTCGGTTTTGCTAGCAATGGCTGAATTTCCAACTGTTCTGTCTGAGTTCTTTTTTGGATAACCCACCCCCAAGATGCAATCCAGATGTTGTAGCCAAGCGCCTTAAACCTCTGAACTGACTAAACCAAATTATGTAAAATCTTCTGAGTCTGCAAAATTGAGTTGGGAATCTCAAGAAAACAGGCGTGCTTAGGGGATTTCCAGCGTTTCCTCCTCCTCCTCCTCAGGTTGGCAATATCACAGAGCAGCCTCTTCCCTTCCCATGGTGTTCTGGCACTGCTGGGCTCCATCCCAGCCAGCAGAGTCATTTGCAAAGGTGCCCAAAGTTAAAAAATTACGGCGAAGGGGGGGGAAAGTTATTTGGCCTCTTTGGAGCACAGAAAGCTTCTTTTAAGCATGGGACGGAACGATGGCTTGTTATCCAGACAGGTCCTGATTTCCCTGACTCTTTGTGTGGTTGTGAAACAAGGAGGCTGGTGCTGGGAAGCCAAGCGCCGCAGGGACCCAAAAGCAAGACCTGAAGGTTTTTTTTCCTTCCTGTTGCACTAGTGGATGGGCTTCAACCAAAAGCTCAGAGCCGGGTTGAAGGAAAAGTGGAATAAGGAGCCAGGACCAGCTCTCACAAAAGGTCTCTCACTCTTTGTCAGTGTAATTAAAGCCCTGAGGGCAACCCTAGGCCTGAAGGTCCTGATGCGTAGGCTCAGCTACCCGACTGCATTTGCTAGCGCAGTTTGGCGCTTTGCTACAGCAAATACAGCTCCATGCACGTTTCCAGAGGAGCTGGAGCTCTCACTGAGCTCCTTGGTTTTTTCCAAAACTCAGAATAAGCCAGGGCCAGGTCACCTACACCACAACCCGCACCCGTCTCCCCAACCCGGTTCTGCTCTTGGGAGCGCAGAATACCTCGCTGTGCTTGGAGCAGGGACGTTCAGACTCAAGGGCTCTAAACTCCGCTGGTTAAGGCTTATCAGCAGTGCCTGGTGACTGGCCGCAGGATGGCTGCCAAACCAGTGCAAATCCACAGGAACGGTTTCAGTGTAGATCCTACGGCTGAGACGAATAAGAGCGTGCGTGCGCGCACACACACACAGAGCTGCTGTGGCTTGGCAGAGGAGCGGCAGCTCGTTACGTTACAATAACACCATCACCTGCTATCATCCCCATCTCTAGCCTCTAACGCCGTGGTTTGATTTTTTTTTTTTTTTCTTTCCAAAGGCTGGGGAGTGCTCACAGGTCCCACTGGCAGCAATGGGGCTTGCAGGTGCTCCAGCCTTCTGAAGATGAAGGGGCTTTGTTCAGATGGTAAAATACAGCCCCATGCCTGGGTTTCAAGGCCCTGCCACCAACTCTGCATCCAGAGCGGCCACTGTGCCTATCTTAGAAGAGCTAATGGGATGAGCAGTTGTAAAGCAAAAAGAAAAAGGCTTGGTTTTGAATGAGGAAATGCAATGCTGGCCTAAGTCGTGGGGGATGGGACGGGGGGGACACCTGACCTCAGTGTGACTCCGCAAGCCCCGGTGTCTATTTATTGCTGTCATTCTGAGCTCGCTCTTTAGGCTTACAAATACAATGAACCGGTTCCTCTGAGATCATGTTTTAAATATACTGCCCTGAGGCTACTCTTTAAAATTCAAAACATTGGAGGACACACAGCGAGGGCGTTCTGAATCATTTCTGACAAGCAGAAATTCTCCTTGACAACCTGAAAGGTGAGCGCTGGGAAGCCCTCCGCCCCACACGCAGCATTAAAACAAGACCACAAAAATGCCATTTTCTGGTAAGGCACTGACCTTTTGTCTACGCAATTTGCCCACAAATCTGAACCAGGTTGCTGAAGGTTTAGACGCTGGCTGGCCCTTACGAAGGAGCGGAGGTGGCAGGGCAGCCTGTTTTGCGCACCCTGCTTCAACAGGATGAAGAAGTGATGGAGCTGAGGTCCAGAAAAACCCAACGCAAGGTAGAGAAGAGCTCAGATGATGGTCATCCTCCCTTCCCGTCTTACACTCTGGCTGTTCAGTCAGTCAGGGAAAACGCAGGTAGTGCATTGTCAGAGCACTGTGCCTCCATCCCTCCCCGCACAGGGCTATAGGCAAACTGGCCTGGGTAAAGCAATTATTTCAGGGTTCAACCAAAGCTCGGCATTTCTGCCAGCAGCCATCCCAACGGACAGACCGTAGACCTTTAAGTGCTGCTCACTTGCCCTCTAAAAGGGAGAAAATAACTTAAAAAAAAAAAAAAAAAAAAAAAGCTGTTAGGAGTTATATTACCTGCAACAGCTGAATTTAATTAGTACCACAATCACAACAAATATTTTAAAGGGCTGAAAAGCCGTGAAGGGAAATTTGCTTTCCTAGGAGAGAGACCTGTGCCTCGTGCACTCCGACAGTGCTGCCACGAGTGACTCACGTTGGAGTCGCTTCACACAGCCGTGGATTTTTGTAATCGTGGCGTGAGCTGGAGTATGGAGGCACAAGGTGGAGATTTTGGTAAAAATCAGTATTTCCTTGTCCTGTTGCCATGCTCTTTCTAATCACTGGCCCATTTCTGGACGTGCAGTCTGTTGGTGCTCTGTGTATACCAGTCACTGCAATCTCTCCCTTAGCTCTGCCTCCAGATGGAAAGTTTGTTCTCCAGTAAGACAAAAACCTGAAAATAAAAGGCAACAACAAGCAGAGGGTAGAAGTTTTCCTGCTCAAGACCTGAGAGCAGCGCAGCTGGAGACACCGGCGAATACCAGGACAGTTAAGTCATTTCTGTTCCAGCGCTGGGCTTTGGACGAGGCGGGATGGAGAGAGTCTCTGCAGCCCTCTCCCCAACACCCCCTTCAGATCAGGTAGAAACCAAAGATGTTTGGCCAACAGGGTAACACCAACACCTTTGTTCTTACCAGGTTTCCATTGTGTGTGCCTATAAGTATTTACCCAAAAGGGAAAGGCTAATGGATTTCGCCTAAGAATAGCCCTAGCATCTCTTAAAAACCTCATGGTAGGAAGGTGCCCCTGGTGGGAAGGGGTCCTCACAGCCTTGGGGGCTCAGGTGAAGTGGGTTGTCGCACTGTCCTAGAACACATACTTGGAGTGTCCGAAGAGTTACATTAGCGATGCCAGCGCAGTTTTGTAACCCTGAATCCAAACAGCCCAAACCCTTCTTTGTCACCGGTCCCACCGGGCTACATCTCCTCGTGCGAGCTTGCTCTCCATGGTCATTGCAAAGGGCCAACGATTGACATTGTTACTGTACTGTGCTGGGTGCCAAATCCTCCTCGCAGTTGTGCTCCCACGACCTCCCTGGACTTGGCAAGTGAGAACAGTACAGGGGTTTCATCTTTGCGCAAGCACTCCGCATCGCCGCCCCGCTCAAGCTGTCCACACCTTCGCTCTAGACAAGAAGCAACTGCATCTTAAGTCCTGATCTACTTCTCAAGTCAAACAGGTGAGTAGGAGTGGGAACTTGAGGAGGTTTTGGTTTATCTCATGCTCCCATTTCCTGCTGAATCTTGCTGTTGATCTAGCCCAACTACTGTCGCCTCAGGGCAAGGAGGAGGAAGGAGGATTCCAGGCTGGAGCAGGAGCAGCATCTTGAGGAGGTCTCACGGGCATTTCGGCCCTCCACCCTCAGGGTGCTGCACCACGGCCTGCCCAGGCAGCTTGGTTGGTCCTAACCCCAGCCAGGGAAAAATGGATATCCATTCTCTGCTCGACCAGAGAGTCCCTGCGTGTCTTCTCACCCAGTAGTTAGAGCTAACTTTTAAAATGTGTTTAGGCACCTGTGCCACGACTTAAGTATTTCCTTTTGACTGGCTCTAAACTTTCAGAGAAACCTTAACCAACAATATGCAGAGGGGCTTAGATGGACCTTCACCGTGCAGCTCTGGGCTCCTACTGAAATGAGAAGGATCTCAGTTCCTAGTTACCTTTAAAGACCAGCGAACTGACTGTTAGCTTCTTCAGAGCTCAGGTTTGTGAGGTGAAGGTACAATCTTTTGCTGTGAGAGGAACAGTAGACGCACGGCATTACGCGCTGTGAGGCGTTCGGATATTACAGATATCTCAGACCTTCAGAAGAAAGTTCCATCTTCCCTCTTCCCAAAGGACTGCCACCTAGCTCAGCGGGAGAAGTTTGCTTCATCTCCTTGGGTTCTCCTCATCCAGACAAACCCAGTCACTTGAGAGCAAAAGCAAAAGCACTTGGAGCTCTGAGACCCCAAAATGTTACTAGCTGGGCACGGTGACCATGTGCCACATGGGACACTCAGGGCTCCGGTTGGTGCCACAGCTCATGTGGAAAGGAAAGGGCATTTCTCTGCCATGTGGTTGACAAGATGCTGCGTGCTGCCTGATGGACAACTGGGTGATGGGTGGTCTAAATCCTTCCCAAGAGTGTCAGGGAGCAATTTGCAGAAATGGAAGAGAAAGAGGTGCTTTTTTCCTGCCTTCTTGTTCTATTTTAAGGAAAACATATGCCACAGTATGTGATTTAACATGCTTTACATACCAAAAATGAAGTGAGTATAAAATAATCATCTGTTTGAGGAGGGAGTCCGCTGAAAAAGCAACCAGGGCAAAAGCACCATGTAAAGAGTTAATTTAAACAAGACACAGGCTGGTGCAGCTTGGCTCTGTTCACAACCAACACATGGGAACTCTGGGCAGAACCGTATTGCACTGGTTGTAGGCTCATCTCATGGATTCGGAGATGGGAAAGACGTATTAGGTCATGGAGGCCATCCCACCTGCCAGTGAAGGATTGCTCCCCGCGGAATTGTCTCTATTGCTCTGTACAGTCCAGTTTTAAATGATCCAAGCGATGTGGTCTCAGCCACTTCCTTGGGGAGACTCCTGCACAGATATGTTTTGTTTAGCTCAGTCCTTTAAATGGTTAACCCTTTTCTTTCCCAGTTCGCCTTGTGTTTTCATTTTATGTTTCAACTCTCTGAAACACAAAAGGTTTCATTTTATGTTTCCCATGTAATTACACAGTTATGGCCTTACAACTGCTGCCTGCTCTGGCATCATATCCGATGGCCAAAACCACAATAATGCCTCGCAGAAAATAAACCAAATTTGCTTTAACCATGTATCCAAATGAGGTCCTCAAAGCCACAGAACATTCCGGATATTCCAGTATGACATGGCTATCGGCATGGCATGGATGCTCAAGTGTGTTCCTATTTGGTGGAAAATTAACTGATTTCTAGCTGAATGTATTTTGTCTTCTCAAATGGAATGTAAAACCAGTTTAGTTCAGAGCTCAATGAGGTTTTGAATGCTGGCAAACTCATCTAAGATTGTTCCTGTTATCGAAGTTCCAAGGGGCAAATTTTAACCCCGGGGAATTTAACCCAGTTTTTTTATTTCCCCAGCCCATAGTAGTGGAGACACAACTGCTGATGCTGTACGACAGCGGGTTTTCTTACTCTTTTCCTTTACACAGGGATTGGTAAAGCAGGATTTGGTCTGTTCAGTGAGGCCATCACTGCTTGCCTCTTCCTTGAAAGCCTCTGGACACGCAGCATAGTCATGGTGGCACCTTGTCGTGCCGGTAGAGTCCTTGAGATGCCCGCGTTTGCCACCTCTGGGAGCAGAGAGCTGGAAAGGTTCCCACAGAGACCCTGCCAGGATCCAAAACACGAGATTTTAGTATCAGACAAGTTATGTGCCTGAGATATAGTATGTATATTCTTATATTCATACTAATATGTTTAGATTTCTTTGTTGATGCTTCTGAGAGCTTTTCTCCAGCTTTTGATCAACAAGTAGAGGTGTCACACCTAAAGATAATATTAGTTCCTGGGCATTTCACTGAACATTTTATCTGCTTCCCAACAGCAAACGCAACCCAGAGTGCTCAATCCATCCCATGTTGCGTAAGTTGGTGGAGAATTATGTTCTTCGCATGATGAACAAGCTGCTCTAAGGACCACCTCCGAGTTTTGTTTTCTTTACGGATGACACAGAGCTCATGTATCACTGTAGCTCAGGAGGGTGGGGATGGCAGAGTCCATGGTGCTCCTTCTGCTAGGACCATCTCAGATGATGCACACCCATGGCAGTGCCAATGTACCATGCCTGCCGTGCTCTTCGCTTGGCTCTGTGCGATGCATGGTGATGTCTTTGTGCGAAAGGTGGTTTCTCACTCTAAGTAAGTGAAAGAAAAGCAGCAGAAACCACAACCTTCCACTGGTTTTTGTTTGTTTGGAAACTCCCAAACCACAGAGCCTATTTTTAGAGGGAGGATCAGGAAGCAGTGGAGAGGGAAAGCTGGAAGGTAGGCGTAAGGTGA
This sequence comes from Tetrax tetrax, assembly GCA_009806455.1. Taxonomy (NCBI): domain Eukaryota; kingdom Metazoa; phylum Chordata; class Aves; order Otidiformes; family Otididae; genus Tetrax; species Tetrax tetrax. The sequence continues at coordinate 376,961 of WHYT01017937.1, forward strand.
GAGCTGGGGAGGGGAGGAGACTCCCCAGCGGAGATGAAAAACCATGCAAGAGCCAAACTTTGCAAGAGCGAGCTCGGCCGCCTGTGAGCACCCGGCACCCAGCTGTGAGGAGCCGCCGGCGGAGGACGGGGCGAGGAGGCCAGCACTGCAGGAGCGATTGCCGGGTGGAGAAGGGAGAGGGGAGATGAGGTCAGGGAGGTACTTGTGGGTGGAGTGGGTCCCGGGAGAGAGGTCACATCCAAGACTGCAATTTTATATAAGCGAGAGTAAGTGATGAATTATTCTGGTTAGTGCAACACAGATAACAGCGAGGGAGGCTGAGGACGTCTCTGACTCAGGTTTCCTTATTCTAAGCTTTCTAAAAGATCACCTTTTATTGCCTTGCCTACAGGCAAACAAATAGATAAACAACCCTCTTCCTCTCCCCTAAGCCTTCTTATCACAAGGGTGTGAGTAAGCCTCGGTGCCTGGGTCCAAATTCACACTCCCAGCTTCCTGCGTTGTCCATCACACTATCCCATTCAGACCTACATGCATCTTCAGGACCTGAACGTACCTCTACTATGGGCTGCTCCATAAACCCCACACCATTGTCCATGGGAGATCTTCCTGGTGTGCTTCAGTGAGTCTTCCTACAGCCAGTGGGCTCCCATGAGCTCCATAGTCAGAGAAGCCACCTTCTCTGTGTAGCAGGATGTAGTTAGCGATCTATTGTTAATTCAGTCACCAAGGGGTGGAGGTGACCCACCCATTGACGAGCTTGCTGGGTTCTGAGCAGAACAGACCTGCTGCAAAGAACTGAGCACTGTTGCATGAACTCCTCATCATTTCATCTGTGAAGACAACAGCTCTCCCCATCTACCTGGACCCTTCTCAGTTTTACTAAAAGCAGAATATATGTTAGAGCACTGTCTCTTTATTCCCATAAAGGAGGGAAGGAGGAGGTGCAAAACAGTTGGTAGCAAGATCCCAATCTCAATGTGCTAGATAAAGCATTTTGAGGCTTGTGAAAGAGTTGATGAATGATAACAGTCAAGATTAGACAGCCGTAACTGTGTAACCGCAATGCTGCTGCTAGCTTACAGCTCTGTGTGGGTGACCCATCAGGCCAACAGATGTGCAAGCATCACCATCCAGTGCTAAGTCAGTGAATCCAACCTACAGGGCTTCATTACCACCCTCCAAAGTCAACACACCTCCTTCCACTACCATCAAGTGTCAAGCCTTTGAAGGTATTTCGTGCAATAATTGGGAATTAGGGAGCTGAATATCCTTGAGGATCCTACCCCAAGGCCACAGTGTTTAGAGAAACATTTAAACATGTGCTTCACTGTCAGCATGTTGGTAAGTGTTTTCCTGCATAGA
>WHYT01017937.1:385969-465533 GCA_009806455.1 Tetrax tetrax
GGGGAGGGGAGGAGACTCCCCAGCGGAGATGAAAAACCATGCAAGAGCCAAACTTTGCAAGAGCGAGCTCGGCCGCCTGTGAGCACCCGGCACCCAGCTGTGAGGAGCCGCCGGCGGAGGACGGGGCGAGGAGGCCAGCACTGCAGGAGCGATTGCCGGGTGGAGAAGGGAGAGGGGAGATGAGGTCAGGGAGGTACTTGTGGGTGGAGTGGGTCCCGGGAGAGAGGTCACATCCAAGACTGCAATTTTATATAAGCGAGAGTAAGTGATGAATTATTCTGGTTAGTACAACACAGATAACAGCGAGGGAGGCTGAGGACGTCTCTGACTCAGGTTTCCTTATTCTGAGCTTTCTAAAAGATCACCTTTTATCGCCTTGCCTACAGGCAAACAAATTAGATAAACAACCCTCTTCCTCTCCCCTAAGCCTTCTTATCACAAGGGTGTGAGTAAGCCTCGGTGCCTGGGTCCAAATTCACACTCCCAGCTTCCTGCGTTGTCCATCACACTATCCCATTCAGACCTACATGCATCTTCAGGACCTGAACGTATCCCTACCATCGGCTATTCCATAAACCCCACACCATTGTCCATGGGAGATCTTCTAGGTGTACTTCAGTGAGTCTTCCTACAGCCAGTGGGCTCCCATGAGCTCCATAGTCAGAGAAGCCACCTATGAGATGAAAGGAGGTTCTCGAGTGTAGCAGGATGTAGTTAGTGATCTATTGTTAATTCAGTCACCAAGGGGTGGAGGTGACCCACCCATTGACGAGCTTGCTGGGTTCTGAGCAGAACAGACCTGCTGCAAAGAACTGAGCACTGTTACATGAACTCCTCATCATTTCATCTGTGAAGACAACAGCTCTCCCCATCTACCTGGACCCTTCTCGGTTTTACCAAAAGCAGAATATATGTTAGAGCACTGTCTCTTTATTCCCATAAAGGAGGGAAGGAGGAGGTGCAAAACAGTTGGTAGCAAGATCCCAATCTCAGTGTGCTAGATAAAGCATTTTGAGGCTTGTGAAAGAGTTGATGAATGATAACAGTCAAGATTAGACAGCCGTAACTGTGTAACCGCAATGCTGCTGCTAGCTTACAGCTCTGTGTGGGTGACCCATCAGGTCAACAGATGTGCAAGCATCACCATCCAGTGCTAAGTCAGTGAATCCAACCTACAGGGCTTCATTACCACCCTCCAAAGTCAACACACCTCCTTCCACTACCATCAAGTGTCAAGCCTTTGAAGGTATTTAGTGCAATAATTGGGAATTAGGGAGCTGAATATCCTTGAGGATCCTACCCCAAGGCCACAGTGTTTAGAGAAACATTTAAACATGTGCTTCACTGTCAGCATGTTGGTAAGTGTTTTCCTGCATAGAGGGACTTGCCAAGGCAGTTAAGTTCTTTTCTGCACAGCTTCTGGCCATGCTGTTGGACCAAGCCCTTGAGGGCTCAGCCATGGTCCCTCTTACCACAGCTGAAAAGTTTGCTGAGTAGCTGTAACCGCCCATGTGTGCCCTCAAGGGCAAACTCAACTCATCAGGTCTAATCACCTTCCCAGAGGCCTAGGCTGGCCTGCTGAACCCCGGTAACTCCATAGTCTCTACCTCAAGGGCTGCTTGTGGACTTGCTGCCCGGGCACACTCTCCTGGCCATAGCAAGGCGAGCCAGGAGCTCCCCGTGGGGCTGCCATGGGTCGGCACCACTCATCTGGGGGGCAGTTACAAGTGCTTGTAGGGCATGTGTATGCGGTTGAGCAATCGTGGAGTTGCAACCACGCTTTCCCTGCTCTTTTCCCGGGCACTACAATTTATATTTGAGAGGGCAGGAAGGGCTGAGCATAACAAGTGATTCCTCCAGTGATTTCAACACGGCTCCTCAGATTTTAAGTATAAAGCCAATTCCTTCACTTGTATGTATAACACAGCAATAAATGGCGATAACAAACCGACGGATGAAAAGTATGTTGCTCCTACATTGCATTAAGTTAATAAAGCGTATAGAAAATTCACCACCATTCAGCTAGGAGGTAACAACCTTCATCTGAGGCAGAGTAGCAGCAATTTGGATCCTCCTAGCAGGTACAAAAGAGAAGCAAAATGGGACAATACTGTGGTTTGGAGTGCACATCATCAGTTGCCGTATCTCAGCCCAGAAGCCAGAAGTCAGGGGCAAAAAAATTCCAAAAGCTCTCAAGCCCTTCCAAAGGAAATGGCGGAGTCAGCACAATCCTACCTACACCCAAGCTCCAGCGAGTCAGCTCCAGATCGGAAAATCCCATTACCACCAATTGAGATGCCGTTAAACAATTTCCCAGATCACGTACGGGCTGCGCGGGAGCCCGGGCTGCAGCAGTGCTTCCATGTTTACAGACTGTGCCTGCCTGGGTCATGCAGCGGCTTTCCAAACGTGATAAACCCTCCCAATTCGCTAGCGCACCTCTTTGGCCCAGCCAGGCTGGGAAGCGGGAGTGCTCAGCATCACCTACAACCAGGCTCACTCCTAACTCGGGATTTTTTTGGCCTGCTACGGACTGGGCCATGAAAATACCGAGCATACTACACAAAGTGCTGTGCATCTCAGTGCTCGCCTGGCTTGAGGTAGAACTCTTCCCGAAGCAAGTATTCCAGGCTTGCATATAAATTAAAGCTCATAAATCAGCAGAGGAAAAAAATCTTCTCTATGGAAATAGCCAACTTGTTAGAAAGGAGTTAAAGGCTACAGACGGTTTTCAATGGAGCCTTGCTGGCTGTCAAGAATGCGCGAGGCAGAGGAGTTGTTTGGGTTGGGAGCACCAGTCAGATTTTTCTCCCCTCTTTTGAGGACAATGAAATGTAACAGCTTTCCTTCCCCTTTGAGCCGCTCCGAGTGACCCAAGCGGGGAGACAACAGCACAGATACCATCTCTGGAAATCATGAAGTGACTGAAGAACGGCTGAGGAGTTCTGAATAACTAAATAAAGTCCTCTGTGTTTTCTTTAGCAAGTAAAGAAAATACTTTTAGCATTTTAGCGTGACTTTTGGGGTCAAGGGGGAATCTCGAGTCCAAATACAACAAACCGGTGTGGAAATTACTGCCAAGAGTCTGATAGTTAGGCTGGGAGCTTGCCGTAAGGCTCAGATGTGCGAATACCGCTCACGGAAAGCAGGCTGAGTCTGAGGTTTTGCTCGGATCATGGGAATCTAGGACTTGCTGTATGTCATTGCTTTTAGAAAGCTGACTGTGCTGAGTGCCACTCAGCAGCCCATGGAAACAGCAGGTGGGGACGCGCCGTCACTCCCTGGAGATGGAGGAACACTCACAAGTCTAGCGTTGGGTGTTCACGTTGCGCAGCACACCTAGATGCAGCAAGGACACCGAGCACAGAGTCACTATTTTGCAGCCTATGAAGACTTCCCTGCCACAAAACACATCTGCCCCTCGGGATGCTCTGGTCTGCTTCAGTGCACCTGAAAATGAAGAGCTCCCAAGCTGTTAACCACGGGGCAGCACGGAGATCAACCCACTATGCGGTGCAGACGACTGCATCACTAACCAACTCATTGCAACATCAACGGTTTGTTAAATTCTTTTAGGAAATAGATAATCAGCACAGAGTGATGGGATCAGGGTCACAAAGCATGTTAAAGGATGAGCCAGGAGCCAAACCCACAGGTAGGGGCTGCGAGGCAGAGGTCCGTGGAGGCCGAATGTTTTTTTAACTGCAGTTTCTGACACTCATCTTTTTGTTTCTGAAAACCCAAGACCCTTCTGCTTTTGCCAAGTCCCTTCCCCAGACAGCTCCCCAGGATGAGGAGAAACTCTTCAGTAGGGCCTGTTGTGAAAGGACTAGAGGTAACGGTTTTAAAATAGAGGAAGGTAGATTCAGATTAGACATCAGGAAAAAATTTTTTACAGTGAGGGTGGTGGCACACTGGCCCAGGTTGCCCAGAGAGGTGGTGGATGCCCCATCCCTGGAAACATTCAAGGCTCTGAGCAACCTGATCTGGTTGGAGATGTCCCTGCTCCTGGCAGGGGAGTTGGACTGGATGGGCTTTGAAGGTCCCTCCCAACCCTAACCAACCTGTGATTCTATGGTTCTATGATTCTAAGGATTCGTATTTCTCAGCTTCCTATTTTTTGATGCATTTTACTATTGGAATTGCCATCCCTAACCATCCCCTTTAAAGCCTTAATCTTTGTTTGGCTTACGCTGTTAAAACAGAGCCAATCTTCCAGTGACATATTACGAATAAAGTAAAAATTCATAATTCTAGATTCAAATATACATTCAAGAGATTTTTCAAGGGGTGGGGTTTTTTTTTGGCTTAGGTAGTAAATGAACACTTCTATTGCACATCCACCAGAGCCACACAAGGACTGGTTCAATCACCCCACCTGTCTTCATTGGTGTGGGTGGAACATCCCTGATACTGTAAAGAGCAGAACTGCATTTCAGAAGCATTCTCTGTTTATTTCTTACGCTGGCAATAGTATTGCTGTAGGCACCATGTTATCACTGGAAAAAAACCCAAGTTTTCAAGCGGAGAAGGGCTGCTTCTGCTTTTCTGGTATCATCACAGCTAGCCTAATAAAAGATATTACCTCTCTCTTCAGAATGGTCTTTGTTATTCATGACATTCAGTCAGAAGTTGTTCAGATTACAAGAAAGAGCATGTGTATTTTGTCTTTTTTGTTTGTTTGTTTTGTTACATTACTGTTTGTCCAAAAGACGAGCACCTGGCGTTCCCACAGCACTGCCTGTACTGTACAGCTTCATCGCAGGGCCGTCTGCTCTCCCAGAGAAAGCCAACACCCGACACACCGCGTACCGTGAACCAGCCTCCAAAGGACAAGTGGGCAAAGGACACCCTGCATCTGCTCAGCTCACATTCGTCTCTAGCCACCTAAGGTTTGGCTGAAACGGCTCTCCTAAACCCAAATACATATGTTGGCTTTGAGGCACTACAGTACAGCAGCCTAACAAACCAAAGGAATTGGTTTTAATAAGAATCTTGGCTTGTTTTGACAATGCACTGAATCTTCACGTTGGCACCACAAATGTTTTTTTAGGAAAATGTATGCATCTTTGCAGCACTCAGCAACTAAATCCTCTCTTCTCTTCATGGAAAGGGTTTCCTGGCTATCCGCTTTCCAGCGTATTCCAAGTCCCTCGCAGCTGATTGTCTGGGCTGGAAATACTTTTATGTTAAACTCAACAATTTGCCCCCGTTGCATACCATGTGCGGGCCGGTGAGCGGGGCACACAGGTCACAAACGGTGTCCTCCATGCTTCCGAACGCCCTTGCGAAAGCGTGCAAGGCTTCAGAGGCATTGAGATGCTTCCTGCATCACGTTGCGCAGATGTGTTTGTAAGAGCTACGGGAGCAGCCGTCTCCTGCTCACCGGCCTTATTACAGGCAGTAGCGCTGCTCCCGGAGTTCAAAGGCATTTCATGCTCACTGAGCGTTTTTCAGCAAGAAATCTGAGATTAAATAAACTTGAATCCTCTCTGAGGAGAAAGCAGAAGTCGGAGGGAGAGGAGCCGGCTCTTGGCGGCACAGCATGCATCTCGGTGTGCCTTGGAAAACACCCAGGCGAGATACACCTCAAACCCGCGTCTGGCCGGGACATTTCTCTACCAGGGCCAGATTTGTGCCAGCTGCAACGCTGCAAATTTTAAGAGATTTGTGCCAAGGCTGCCAACCTGCTCAGAATCTGAAAGTGACCCAAAAGGTTTTCTAGCCTTTGTCCTAACATCTCCAGGTTGACTCCCAAGTGGTTTGCTGAGGATAGGATTTACATTAGATTTAAAGTTTTTCTCCCATTTTCATCCATAGAAGGTGATAAGCTAGTTTGTCACCAACAGAAATATTTAGCTTTTAGTAGGTACAGGCACAAGACCCTGTCTCTCCCCAAGGAGTAACTGCTGACCTGCTCATTAGCAGAAGACCACGTTCTGCTCTTGTGCTAAAGAAACTGTGCCCAGCGGTCGTGGACAAAACGACGACTCTGAGCGTTGCTCCTCAGGATCCAGCAAGCACAAGGAATCAAACTGGTTGATGTTTTTCCTCTCCCTAACAACTGTGCCTCTGCGGGAAAAAGAAAATATTTGAGTCATACAAGTGACTGAAGTGCCATTCCTGCTGCTGAGGGATGTTTATGCAGTCTCAGCTGGTGGAGTGCTGCCCTTAGCAGGCTGGAAATGCCGTTCCTGGGGTGGGCATGGGCTCCCTAGACCGCAGCCGATGGGACATGAACTGGGATGTTTGGTTTCAGTATGCCCACAGGACTAAGGTCCAGAGGTGAGACTGCTCCCCAGGACCTGGGGGAAGCCATGAGCAAGGCTGCCTGGTTGGGGCTCACCATCAGTAGTCTTCTAAAGGTGTTTGTGCACCTGAAGGTGTGGATAGCTGTGCAGATGTGTCCAGGACCTATACCCTCAGCACGCTTCAGTGCTTAACTCCCATTGACTCCACCGAGACAAAGACACATAATGCTACTGAGGATCTGGGCCCAACATAGGTTGGAAAATCCCACTGGATACCATTCCTCATCTTTAGGTGACTAAATGCTTCCGAAATCCCATCCCAAACACCCTTAGAGATTTTGGACATTCTGCACATGAGCCTTTCCTGGGCTGCCCAGTTGAAGACCACTATTACGATGCTGGGAAAGCTTTCCAGGTTAGGCCTGACCTTGAGAAAGCCACTGAGCTCATAAGCTGAGAACGATGCAGGGCCAATGAGCACATCTTCTCTGCTGTAGACAATACGCTGCGAGTCCAGGACAGATCTAAAAAGCCTGAGGGGCAGACATACAAGAGTGTTATGTCCTCTGTCTGAGAGCTGAATCCCAGGGAGGGTGGAAATAGCAATGTAGGACAGCTGTGAGTATGCTTAGCATTAATATCAAATATAATGGTAATTCAAAACAGAGTCTTTTGGTACAGATCTGAGCCGCACAAGCCAAGTTATGAAATGATATTAGCATCTGGATCTGAGAAGCAGCTGAGACTAAGCTGGCCGGCGTTTGCCATATGTCTCATCTGCAGAGAATATTTAAATCAGTAAACACAATGAGTTAATAAAGACATGCAATAACTTTGCAAGATAAGCACCTCTCTGTGCTAGTGGCATGGCAGGTTGTCAGAGCGACCACATCCAGAGGAAAGGCTGAAAGGGGAAAATTTAGATGGCACAATACCGGGAGGGTTTTTTTGAGTATTCACTTGACTGAATAGCATAGCCCAGAATGGTGAACATTTACGATGATCCTTATCTGCTGGCAGGTGAGAGGATCCTGTTGCTGTTGCCAAAGCCCTAACTAATCAGAAAATCAGTGATTCTTCTGGGAAACACAGGCTGAAACCTTTCAAAAACCTTCCAGCTACATCCCTGTATAGGCAAAAGGGACTATCATTTTATCAGCATCAAAGGTATAGAAAGTCATGCTGCTTTCCAGTAATGCCCTGGTAACACCTGGAGGGTGAAAAAAACCTGCTGGTGGTCTAATCTGAACAAGAGGGGGGAAAAAAAAAAGCTAAATGCTGACTCTGGGAAATAAATTATTCCTTAAAAACAAGCCAGACAGCTCCAGTGTCCTCATTTCATTCTTATTTGTGCATGTATCTAAACGTCTCCAGTGAGGACTTAACCTAGAGAGGATTTCAGGATTTGGCCCAAGAGAAACTCTTGAGGGACCACCAGAGTTCAGGGCTTTTTATGAAGAAATCTCTCCCCTTTGAATAGTGGATCGAGGGCTTGAGCACAAGGTCAATGGCATCCAGTTGCTTGGCCATATCCACAGGCTTCGAAACACATCCAGCCGAGCAACTCGCCCTGACTCTAAATCACATTCCTTTATTGACAGAGAAGGCAGAAAACTATTAATTGCATACCAAGGACATTTTTACCCAGAAATTTTTTGTGAGCTCAGCATCTCCCTGGAAGATGTCAACAATTTGATTCTAATAGGCTCTGGCAATGCATCGCACTATCAGTTTATCAGCCTCAGCTTTTTTCCTTGGGTGGTACAAAATGTTCCTGAAAGCTGACGCTGCTATTAACAATAGGTGCTCAAAGTGATCACTCAAAGTAAGTTTTAGAAAAGTTCAAAGACAGTTTATTTTGGCTCTCCAACTAGAACACATAACATTATTTTAATTTAGAACAGGACCTTGCTTCACTTCATGCATGGATGGATACAGACAGGACTGAACATCTTAAAGATGCACAAGCTGAGTCATCCTAACTTCATTCTTGTTCGCTCCCCTTGTACAGAGGGTATGATAAATTGGGTCATTCAGTACAATCAAACCACATAAAATCTTAGAATGGTTTGGGTTGGAAAGGACCTTAAAGATCAACCACTTCCAACCCCCCTACCCTGGGCAGGGACACCTTCCACCAGACCAGGTCGCTCAGAGCCCCGTCCAGCCTGGCCTGGAGCACTGCCAGGGATGGGGCATCCACAGCTTCTCTGGGCAACCTGTTCCCATGCCTCATCGCCCTCACAGGGAAGAATTTCTTCCTTATGTCTCATCTAAATCTGCCCTCTTCTAGTTTAAAGCCATTACCCCTTGTCCTATCACTAGATGCCATCATCAAAAGCCCCCTTTAGGTACTAGAAGGCTGCTATAAGGTCTCCCCAGAGCCTCCTCTTCTCTAGGTTGAACAGCCCCAACTCTCTCCGCCTGTCCTCACATGAGAGGTGCTCCAGCCCTCTGATCATCTGCGTGGCCTCCATTGGACTCACTCCAACAGGTTCACATGCTCCTTCTGTTGGGGGCTCCAGGGGTCTCACCAGGGCAGAGCAGAGGGGCAGAATCCCCTCCCTTGACCTGCTGGCCACGCTTCTCTTGATGCAGCCCAAGATGTGGTTGGCCTTCTGGGCTGCAAGGGCACATTGCCAGCTCATGTTGAGCTTCTTGTCTGCCATCACTCCTAAGTCCTTCTCCTCAGAGCTGCTGTCAATCCATTCTCCCCGAGCCCGTATTTGTGCTTAGGACTGCCCTGACCCACATGCAGGACCTTGCACTTGGCCTGGTTGAACTTCATGAGGTTCTCACAGGCTCACCTCTCCAGCCTGTCAAGGTCCCTCTGGATGGCATCCCTCCCCTCCAGTGTGTGGATAGCACCACACAACTTGGTGTCATTAGTTTCCACCCTTTGTGGGCTTCCTTTTTGTGTTTTTTGTATTCAGGTTGCATGGGTTTTATTTCAAACAGGTGTAAAATCTGTTTACACATATAGCAGAGGTGCCTCTCTCCATTAAGTCTTCCACCACTGAGAAAGGTTAACCCCATGACAAACAAGGCAGGAAGGCAAAGACATGCATCCAGATCTCACACACAAAAAAACCAAAACAGATCATATCTGCACAAACTATCAAAATAACTTTTTCCTTGCCTCTTGCATGTAATTCATAAACAAAGTTAAGTTTTATACAGGCTGGTGGTGGTGCTTAGTGGATTCAGTGGTTATGATCCTTAGAGGATAAGTGCTTTAGGAGTGGTAGAAGCTGCACAAATAAATTCAGTTGTCGTTCCAGTCTTCCTTTCCCATATTGCTCCACTGCCTCTTCCCACTTCTCCTAGCTCTTAGGCAGTAACATGAAGGCTCCGTACCCACAGCAATTGACCTCAGAGGGAATTTGCACTTCTGCCGCCTGATTTGAAGACAAAAAGCACATTGAGCGGGATTTTGTCAGCGACACAGAGAGGTATAAAACACATTCTAGTGCACGAAGCAGAAGGGTGAAACGGCTTGAACCAACCAGACAGAGCAATCAGCCCAAGAGCACAAACACAGAAATATGATGGGTATGAAATCATTCGGAGCCAATCAGTAAGCTCCCAACTTCTAAAGCAATTTCATAATTGAGTAATGGGACACAGCAGGGTCTGAACTATTGTGTATTATAATCTGAATGGAATGCTGCGAGAAGGCTGGAGCAATCCGATCGCACCGAGCCCTCGCTCACCAGAAATGCCTTTGACATATTTCCTGAAAACGCAGCAACGAGAGCGGAGTAACTGCTCGTTAATGACACCCTGATGGGTTGTCTGCAGCCCTGAAACCGAGATAGCATAGATTGGAAAGCATGTGCCTCTCCTTGGCTGGAGTTAACACAGCAGCCCCCACAGACTGCCCACCCACTTCAACCCTCCTCGCCGGCGTGCCTGTGCAATCACCAGTTTCACTTCACTGCATATTTCCTCCCCCAGAACTCAGCTTATAAAACAAGAGGCACTAATAATCCAAGATGATCCCACGCCAGCCTCCTGTCATGGCTTCATGCTCTTGCTCCGCGCTGGCTAACCCACGGCTCTCTGCACGGCTACGCCGGCTGAGCTCTTCCCTCTCCCATTTCTCTGTCCTTCCTTGGAGATGCACACCCTAACTTCACAAAAAAAAAATTGTCTCTTTGTTTTTAAAGACATCACCCATTCTGCCTCCTCTTCGCTCCTTTTCTTTCCTCTGTTGCAGAAAAGCCTGGAAAGAGGCAAAAGCTGGCCTCTGGAAGTGTTTGACAACACGGGTGGGTTTGGGTCTGGACCCCAAGACGTGCTGTGGGAGGGGGCAAACCCTCAGCCTGCTGCCAGTGACGGCTGGAGCATGTCCTTCATGTTCAGATGCGTTTTGCAGATGTGGTGGGCTGTGGAAAAGGCTATTGCTGGGCAGCAGACCTTGTCCTGGCTCCTGTGCTCCAGGTCAGCTGGAACCACCTTGGGGAGAGGGTGCAGCTTTCTGGAGAGCAAGGGGCAGGAGCTGCAGTGACAAGGGTGGGTGCAGCAGCTATGGCAGAGTTTGCATCTTGGCAGCAAACCGTGAGACTCCTTCAAGAAGCAGGAAACCTGCTTGTGGTGGGGAACAGACTCACAACCAAGCCTCAGAAGTGATGGAAACATCAGGAAGCAGAAGGGACTTCTGCAACCCATTGAACCTTCTTGGGTTACCAGAGGTTCCCTTTCCTGCCTCAGAGATCAGTTTGTTCTTTCACTGTTTCAGGGAGCAGCGTTGGAGCGCTCTTGCTCTCGTTCAGCTTTTCCGTGCTCTAAGATGACATCAGTTTGAAGTCAGGAATCACCTTGTCTCCTCACTGTAACGAGGTCCTGGTCAGCTCAGGCTGGATGAGAGCAGTCTGAAGGCTGGCTGTCAGCATCCCCATGCTCTCAGACATGGGTGCCTGGTTTGTCAGTGTGATCTGCTGTCGGAAGGAGAATGATTCTGCATGACCGCATGGTGCATGAACCTCAGGGTCACCACAGCCAGGCTAGCTGAGGTCAGTTACGTCCCATGTGCAGCTACAGCTCCTCTCAGGAGCTGCTGTAAAATGCTACCACAGTTGGGCTGTGGGCTGCAAGGAGCCTGAGATGCTCCAGCAGCCAAAGCCCCATCAGACAAAGCACTAGAAATGGGAATGAGGGAGATTTTTGAAAGTGCCTAAGGGCTCCTGGGAACAGTCAAAAGGATTCATGCTTGCAGAACCAGCTCCCTAAAAACACAAGAAAGCTCCAAATGGGAGTTCATGAATGGATTTCTAGCCCTTGGAACCAGTGATGATAGCACACACTGGACTGGACGTCACAGCAGCTCCGCTCCCAGCGGCTCTCAGTACCTCACCGTAATGAGTGGGACCTGTGCCCCTGATGTTTGGATGCCCACCTCCTTCTGGTTGCTCCAGGAGAGAGATGGGCAGCATGGTACTTCCAAGGGTTAGAAGCCAAGAATGAAGCCAACAATAAGAGCTGGAATGGGCAGAATTGATGTAAGAGAATGGAAAGAAAGTGGGAACTGTGCTTCGAAACTGGAAAAGCACTTCCAAAAAATGTATCCCAGATAATTTTAGTCCCTGAACTGACAAATTTTAAGCCAGTATTGAAGAGTCTCAGTAAGAACAATGTATACCTACAGTTGGGTCAAGCATGGGAGAAACCAGTTTCTGAGTACTGCCTGCATCCTTCAGATCAGGAGGTCCACTGCATATCTAATCTAAATTTGCCTCCCTCTGTTTTGAAACCATTACCCCTCGTCCTGTCACAACAGGCCCTACTGAAGAGTTTCTCCCCATCTTTCCTGTAGCCCCCTTTAGGTACTGGAAGACCGCTATCAGGTCTCCCCAGAGCCTCCTCTTCTCCAGGCTGAACAGCCCCAGCTCTCTCAGCCTGGCCTCATAGGAGAGGTGCTCCAGCCCTCTCATTTGTCTAACTTCTGTGCACCATCGGTGACATGGAGCACGTCAAAGCTTCAGCGCAAACACACACCTTCCTCAGGCTCACGCCATTACAGTGCTTTAGAGATTTACAAAACAACAAGGCTTGTGTGATTTTAGAGTTGTATTCTTCCTTCTTCACCCACCCAAACCATAAATCACACGCATCTTCTAACCGTGGAACTCCCCAGACAAATCCTCCTGTCACCTAATAGTTCAAACGCACAATAGTTGAGGAAACCAGTTGGGCATTATTCAGCGTCTGTTGCCCTCCTGCGCGTTTCCGGTGCAGCCACAGCCAGACCGCACAACGTCTGTGGGTGTACGCGGCCGACGCACCTCCTCGGGTGGAGTTCAGCCTGGGCTGAGTTTTGTACTTGCGACAAAGCAGCACATCATTACATACCTAAAACCAGGGCACACATTTTTCTGACTGGCAGCTCTTAACTGTTAAATGATTATTATTTTTAGCACTTCAAGTATAAACTTTAACTAGCTTAAAAGGAAATACTGGAAGTCAGGCCATTGTAGACTTCAGCATTTTTGTTTCACCTTGCTCTAAAGTTGACCACAGAACAGCACGGACTTTTGGACTTACCAGACAGGTAAGACCCATGTGCCACAGGTGTACATGAAATCCCTTTGGAGGAGATTAAACGTCAGTTTGAACCTGCGGTTCCTTTCAATTGATGGCAGAGGCCCCTCCAGCAGAAGACAGGTGTGCACGTTCCAGTACGTCTGTTCCAGTGAACAACTCTTCTTGCTATCTTCCTCCTAGTTTCACATCTCGCATCTGCTTGAAATTTAGATGCTGATTTAGCAGACCTGACTTTGGCTCCTCACAAAGGCGTTCTGACTTGTCAATCTCTGCAATGGCTGCTGCGAGAAGCCTCGATAACAGCTTGGGTCGTATCTACTCTTAGAAGCCAGAGCCTAACGCTAGGCCATCTGGACACCCACAAAGTGCCAAACACTGTCGTTCTTATTTAGTCCAGCTTCCTGCTCAAGTCAATTGGTATTTTGATGAGTGACTGCTAAAATGCTCAGGGTTTGACCCTCACATGTTTGCCTCACTGTGTCCAGGCCCTCTCCAGCAGTGACGATGGTCTGCTCATCAGCTGTTGACTCAGTTTGCAATGGAGCCAGCTGAAAATTTTTCAACAGAGCAATTTCTCCTCCAGTAAAGTCTACTCAAAAATCAAAATATTTCTCGGCAGTTTGTCAATTTCAATGAAATCTTACAACAGGAGAATGTCAAAACATGGTGTTTCATCACTGCCGCAACGGTTCTTTTCAATGGCACTGACTTGTTTCTTTTCATTATTGTCTTTTTGCTTCCACTGCTGCCCATAGTTGAATATTGACTCAAATCTTACACCGATTTTGTATTTTGCACTGCCTATGTCTTAGTTTTTCCTTTTTTGTGTAATAGGAAAGTAGAAACAAAATCAAAGCCTTTCTTTTCTGAATAGTTTCTAAATTTTCATTTCATGGGAAACTTCCAAATTTCACCTTTTCATCTCAGTTCATAACAAAAGTTTCTGGGGAGTGTCAGAGCTTCTCCTGGAGCAGAAATTCCACCTTCTGACCAGCTCTTGTTACCACTCAGCCCTCACCCAGCTGTAATTCTCAGCTTTGTGGGAAGGTCCAAGGTAGATCTTGTTCACAAGCCTGGCAACAGTCGGAGAACACAACAGTGTTCATCAGTGAATCATCATGGCTTTGATGAAGCCTGCCCTCCTGGCAAGAAAAATGTACCTCAGCAACAGAAATAAGATCTTAAATCAAATCAGACGAAGCTTGAAATATTTATCTACTGTTCTTCTGGGAAGAGGAATTGTAATGGAATAAATCAGAGTTATTTTATTCCTAAGATGGGAGGAAAAAAAATTTCTGAATGACAAAAAAATGAGGGAGATACAGGAATGTGAAGAAATTCAGGCCATTGAAGTAATAATACCATGTGACATTGGACAGGGGGCCTCCCACAGGCTTTGGTTGAGGAGCTAGAACTCACACCAGATCCCACCACAAGCAGAGGAAACCCTTTCTGGAGCGAGTCACATCACAAGCGCTTGTGAAATGCGAGACCACTCAGCGCAGAGCGGTGTGTTTGGGTGAGATTCAGCCAGTCTCTCTTCTTCCAAAGGAGCACTCCTTTGGAGAGAGATGCTCCTTTCTTTCTGAAGGTATCTTCTTGACTACTGGCATCTGCCGTTTTCTCAAGTTTATTGGTTTCAGATGACGTAGCTCTTTCCTGTGTATTTGGTGATCACCTGAAGATGCAGTGAAGGAGAGGGTGCGTGGGCACATAGGCTGGTGCAACATGGAGTGAAAGTCATCTGCAGACAGAGGAAGCATGAGCTGGTAGGATGAGATCTGATCCAAAACAATGTTGGTAAATGAACCACTGTTTTCCCCTTTGCTTTTCTTGGTGTCCTTACAGGTTCCATGCTTCTCTAGACAAGCCATCCCAGAAATCCAGTGGTACCCAGGGTAGTGTTTACCTTAGAAACAAAACTTTGGACCTGTTCTAAGGGTTAGGGTTGTTTCTAAGATCACCTGTAAAACAACTTCCCCTCTACAAGGCAAACCAAGAGTGGTGTTGCAATCCTAGCAGCTGAAGAACATTGCCCGCTGTTGGTAAGACAATTTAGATCAGGTAATTCCAAGTTGATCTTGACTAAATTGTTCCAGTTCCATCAACCTTTGCTCCTACACCCACCTATATTCAGTTGTACCTAAGCTACAGCCTTTGGATCACACTCAAGAAGAAGATGTTCAGTTTATGACCCGGTCTATTCTGCCCATTTTCCTAAGGGACCTACTGCCTATTCCACTTGTCATCCAGCTGGTTCCAGTTGCAAAATGACCACATTCCCATCCCAAGAGCAGGGGCACTGAGTTTTTCAGACCACAGATGCCCACCCACAGCCAAAGGGTTATGAACTACAAAGTTAGATCATAAGTAAAGCAGGGTGGGAACTTCCTAGCAGAGCTGGGAAGCCTCTTAGGGCAATTTCAGTGCAAATAAACAAATAATAATATATTTCCAATGTGGCTGATGTGGAGCCCCAAATATTTGAGGTTGGCTACCCTCACGCAGAGCCCTGAGGACCAGAGGTTCCCCCCTGAAGCGTTGTGATGAGAGTCCACTGACCACGTACAAGCAGGGAGCAGAGAGACGGAGCCAGGCTGCGGTTTCACAGCTGCACGACGCTGGCCTGGGCGATGAAATAAAGCCCAGACAGGAAGCAGTTTTCCTCAACAGTAAGCTGCTATTTTTACCCATCTCGCTTCCCTAACCAAAGAGTCGCTTGAAGTCAGCGGGCTCTGCTCTGCTGCAAGTCATGCCAGCACCAGCCTCTGGAGGTGTCCCCTTCCCTGCTTGTCCTCTTCCCCCCAACTCCAAAGCAGCTCTACCAGAAGCCCACCACTACCCTTTTGGGTCCTTGAAATACCCTTTTTCTTGTAAATATGCCTCAGAATTCCCTTCGAGAGGGTCAGAAGTAAGGCCAACTCTTCTACTCTGTCTATGGGAGACTGAAGCAGCAATTTTTTAGGGAGAACTCCCATTTGCAATTGTTTTTCCTAGCAACTCAAGTACCCATGTCTCTAGGGCAGAGGTAGGTTTCCCATCCCACTCCCTCATGTCCTCTCCTTGGTCACACACTGTAAACCACAGGGTATCTTGCCACACGTGCCATCTCTGTTGAGCAGGGGAATGTTTACTCCTAATAGCTTGAAATACTGGTCCATGCAAGTGGAGAGCAAGACATAATCTCTTTGAATTGCTGGAACTCCTGGGACAGTTTCTCCACAGCCGAGATGCAGGCCCATCAGGAGGAAGAAAGACTTTCTTCTTATTCCTGGAGCTGGCCAGCCAGTTCACCCACTGTTTGTCCCTCTCTGTCTTTCCAGGTCATAACTGCCAGTGAGTTGGCATATGATGATGGTGCCCTTCAAACAAACTTCTGACACGTGTCGTGTGCACTTGACTGCATCTGGGTCTTTGGATAACGTCTCATTGTCTAAGTAATCATAAATCACCCCCAGCACCTCTAATTCCCTCAGGTACTGGATGCCCCTCTCCATGGTGGCCCACTTGCCTGGGTGACATATTACGTCCTCCTGGAAAGGATACCTTTCCTTCACACCTGGCAGGAGTCATCTCCAGAGGCTGAGGACTTATGTTGCTTTTCCAACTGCTTTGTCAATGCCCCCTTCCCTAGAAATGGATCCCAGCTGCCCAGCTTCTCTGCGCTCTAATTCCAGGCTACTGGCCCCGTTATCCCAGGAAGAGCATGCTGGCTTGAATAGCCCCAGGGTGTTCAAAGTTCTCAAAAACTGTTGTAACTATCCTGGAGGTAGGGGAAAGAGTAGGGGAAATCATGCACATATAGATACCAACTTAACTTCAAGGCCACTGATGTTACCATATCATAAATTGATATTGCATAGCACAACAAAATGAAAATTCTCATTATTCTCGCCGAGGTGATAAACAGCACCACTGAGAACACATAGTGCACCTAAGAGTGTAGATAGCACAACATGACCAACCACAACAACATCATGACCACCTACTAATAACTGATACATAAGTGTGTATAACAAATTTTGTTTCAAGTCACTCTGGTCAGATCTGTAGTTATCTCAACCCTTTGAGCCCCACGTTGGGTGCCAAATGACCCGTTGTCGTTTAGTCCCACTCAGCAGCTAAAGTACCACGCAGTCACTCACTCACTCAGTGTAATCAGTAACCTTCCACAGGGGCCACCAGCTCCAGCTCCTCTCCCAGCGCAGGTGGAAATTAACTCTATTCCAGCCAGAACCTGGCTCCCTGCTCTACCAACACCAACCATCAGTGTTTCCTCCACAGGTCAGACCACTCAAGCCAAAAATCCCAACGGACATATCTGTCCCGTGTAAGAGGAGCAAGGCAGGTTGTGAATAATCTCCCGCGGGTCACCTAGCTCACAGTGAGCACAAGGGCCTGCCACAGGCCAGCCTGGAGGTGTGATGGAGCCTGCTCCATCACCCCACCAGCTGCTGACCCTGCTGCACCAGCACCCAACACACAGCGTTGGCCTCAAGGAATTACGAAGGAGAAGCTGTAGGGAATGGCAGTGTCCAGCGCTTTACTATCGCAGCTGCTATGTGAATATCTCATGATGCTATTTATACACAGAGGTGATGGATTCCTATAGCTTCCCGCACGCCCCTGCCCTCGGTCCCCACCCCGGGGCTGCAGCTGGGTCAGGCAGCGGAGGCAGGTTCCATCTCCCGCTTCATGCAAGGAGACAGCCCCATTTTAGTCCCCATTTCTCCTTCTCCCCAGCCCCTCTGGCGGCGATGTGGGTTGAGGGAGTGGCGGAACATCCCAAAATCCCAGAGCAATAGATCTGGAGTGAAGTCATGTACAACGAGAGCTTCACAGGAACAAGTTGGAAAGAAGAGCTACGAGGGGGGAACATGCTGTTTGTGCCAGAACAGCCTGACATCCAGTGACACCAAAAAGCACAGGGAGGGAGAATATTACCATCCCTTCCTTGAATGGGTGATTTTCCCCCTATTTCAGTGTGGGAAATCTGAGCTGAGATGGAATAAGACGGAGCGAGACAGGCAGTGGTTTGCAGCTCTGGCCAAAATGAGGCCCTGGCCCCGAGTCCCACGGAGGGACAGTCGGTGGAGGCTCCTGCGTGCGGCTGAGGATCTGTGCCACCCTCCTCCCCGCTATTCCCTATGCATGTGTTATTTCAGCTCTTCACAGCCTCGCTTGCTGTATCTGCACACACAGTGACCGGAACGTCCCATCACGCCACCGTGACACGGACGGTCACCGTCCTTTTTAAGCAGGAAATGTTTAATATGAGAAAAATGCTCTGATCTCAAATCATTTTGCCAAAGCTCTGGTCTCTCTGCTGTCTCCCGGGCTCACCGAGGACCCTGCGATGCTACACACTGCACAGACAACTCAAGAGGCTGAAGACTAGACTTAATGAAAACATATAAATTAACATATGCCTCCTCAGGGGGTTGTTAGGCTCAGCTCATTAGCGGTTTAAGGCATATCCAGTGCTCTAAGTTATTTGTTTGTTTGTATTTTTGCAGCTGTCCTTAGTTCTCTTAGGTCAAGTAGAGGTGTGAGGTCCAAAATAGCATCGGGATGGCTGAGCTTATGTTTCCAGCCCTGAAAAAACAATGAAGTGCTAATAAAAAAAAAAAAAAAAAAAAGCCTTGTGAGAAAGATTTCCCTCCACAGCCCTTCACAAACAACACACACAACAACATGGAAAGGCAGGAGCCTTTGCTCCCTGGGGAAGGGAGCTGCTGCCAGCTACTTTGGGAGGAGAAGTGGAATCTCAGTGGCCTGGGGAGGAAATTTTGGACACGGATACGAAAGCAGGAGAAGTCGCTGGATCTTTGCTCCTTATCTGCAGTGTTGCAGCTCGGCTGGGCGGCTGACACGGGGTCAGAGGAAGCTGTTCATCCCATCCAGCCAGTCATTGACACTGAGAACCAGTTCTGCCCGTGCCAGTTCCCCACAGCTCCAGAGGAGCATCACCAGGTCCTGCAGCTCGTGTGCCTCTCTTGATGCTTTCAAAATACGGGAATCACGCTCAATCTACAGGGAGCAGATCTTGCCCAAGAGAGTTGCTTTCCCCCATCACCCTGTCCTTAAAAACAAAGGTGTTCTCAAAGCAGACGCGATCCTGTTTTAAAGCGTTACTCCTTTTTCCAGCTGAGCACAGCAATACAGCTCTGGAAGTGCATGTAACGGCATAGGTAAGGATTAGAAACCTTGAAAGATGAAGTAGAAGTGTCAGCACCCCTCTTCAGAGCTCAAAGCAACTCCTGAGCATCCCTGTGTGGTCTCTGATAGCGAAAAGCTCTGGTACGTTCTCCAGCTGCGATGTTGAAGTGGACCTACGTTTCTCTGCATCCCAAGATGGACAAACATCAAACCGGAGGGGAAGATCCCCATTTCTGGAGGTAGCAGGGCCGGTTCTCCAAGGGGCTCAGTCCTGGACAGGTATGGTTTGAGATCTGCTGGATGAGCAGCAGCACTCCAGGGAAGCAATGACGCAGAGCGGGCCAGGGCAGCATCGAAATGGTGTGCTAAGTGCAGGGCAGCACATGGCACGTGCACCATTAAATGAGATAAAGTTGGACTGAGCTTTAAGGCAAAGCCAGCAAACCAACAGAAAGGTTATGTGAGGATCTCTCCATCGGGGGTGCGCCATCATTTTTCAGCAAAGAAACTCCATGAAAAATAAATGACTCCTCAGCTCATGACAAACTCTCCGTTCCCAGGTATAAATGTCGCTGGGAAGTGATGGAAGAACTAACCATCGAGCAAGGCTCCAATGGAAACTTTATCCCTGAAAATTGCCCTGCGCACAGCAGGACTACTGCTCAGTGTCCTGCCTTTGAGAAGAGGTCAGGGAGAGTCTTCCCACAAGACCCTGCTCTTTCTACAGCACTCATTAAACACAACTATCTTTGCTGTAAAGAAAAAAACCTGCATCTTTAGAGCCTCAGAGATAAAAGGCAGCCTGTCCAGGGAGGGTTTATCATAGTATCTAGTGATGGAAAGACTTTTTGAGAAGCAGTGAGCCACTGGGACCCTCCTTTCAATTTAATGACAGCCTCTTCACAAGCAATCCCTTTTCCTCCCCAGGCATTCCTGTCCCTGATCCCACCAAATGGGTCTAATCGTAAAAGTCACTAATGATGGACTCAGCCTGGGCAAAGTCAAAGCCACCAGGATTTTCATTTTCTTCGGCGGAGTCAGAACCCCTCCAGACAGATTTAGGATGGGGCAAGAAGAGGTTCGCTTCCAAGCTGTGGCTGCAGGAGGAGCTGGACGAGGTCTCAGTCAAGGCGCGTTCGCAGGCCACGCACCCGGCGAAGGGGCTCTGCCTCCGCATCTGGCCGCTGAGTCCCGGGCTGGCCCACGGGACAGGCGTTGGAAGCCGGCTTATCTCACACCGCTCCAAGTCCAGCCCGGTCCGGGAAAGCTGTGTTGCTTTGTTCCTTCTTCGAAGGAATGAGCTCAGATGAAACTGAAGCAGGTGCTAATTAAAACCAGGACTATTCTTCAAACCGAGCTTTTAATTACTGTAAAAATATGTCAAGGAAAGTTGCAAAGGGGAAGAAAAATAGTAATTTCTTGTGCTACCTGCCATTTTCACTTGATTACCATCACACTTTTCTGCAGAGCAAAAACATCAGCCCTTCTTAACAAACTCCTCTCCTGGGGGCTGGTGTGAATTGGGAGCTGTGAGGCCCTGCCGTGGGCTCCAGGACTGGCAGCGTAATGTCTGTAACAGACACGCTACCTAATTAAATTGTTAGGGAACAGCCTTTTATATCTTTAACACCTAATTTACTATTGTTTCTTTGAAAGTGTTTGGCTTCCCTGTGGTTTTTTGGGCCTCCCTTCTCAGTTTTACGATGGCTTTTAAGTTTTTCGTGTGTGTTTCAACTAAATAACCATTTTGGAGATTTTGTTAGGGTCCCGGCTTGAGTCGGACCGAGGGAAGCAGGGGCCTGTTTTACTGTTGTTCATGCTGGGTGAGTTACCGCTGCCGTGCTAATTATGTAATTACCCCGTTTTAATGGCTATTGTATACCACTTTATTGCTAACAAATCTTATTTCCTCTTTCTTTGCGCACTGATCGAACAGGAAAAGTATAAGGACACACGCACGCGTTATACTGCGCTGTAAACCGCAATACGAGCCTTGCAAGAATTAGCAGGGCTCTCGCCATAAACAAGCATCTTCCAGGCAGCAGCAGGTTTATCCAAGCCTATGCGACAATATAATGACAAGATAATTTTTGCTTACCAGGAAGACACAAAATTGGATCCATTTTTCAATGACCAAGCGCGACGCTGCGATGGCTGTTAATGTGAGTTTATACGGCGCTCACCGCAAAAAGCGTGGATTATATCTGGGATGCTGAGACTGCGCTGTACCAGAAATGAGTAATGAACACATTAATCAATTACTTCCTCCCCAATACTTGAAACAAAATGAAATATTTGGCCCCGGAGAGGTTGGGGGAACATAGGTTCTGAAATATTCCTCTGTATCATCATTTGGAGTCCATGGCTGAGAGGACACGGTGGGATACCGTCCAAAGCACCGACGATATCGAAATGCAGTGGGGCAGGATGTGCCAAATTCCCAGGAGTGCCACTGAAATCAGAAGATGTGAAGAATTACGCGTGAGGTAGAGAAAGATGAAAAGCATGAACCAAGGGTTTGGGGATGAGAGGAGAACAGAACCACAACAGCATCTGTGCTCAGGTCAAACCAAACCAGCTTGCAGGCTCAGGCAACTTGGACAAGAGCTGGAAACAGCTGCTGAAATTCTACCAGAGGCCAGCACAACCCAGGGAAAAGTTAAATATCCTCAAAGAAGTTGCAGATATTTAAGGGAGTGAGCTACAGGGTGGTAGAAGTGGACACAGAGAGCTCCAGGGAGATTTCCCTCGGGGAGAGGACGCTTTCATGGCAGCAATCCCACCTCCTGGGCCACTTCCTGGCGTAAGAGCAGGGGACACATCTGGGGGCGAGCTAAAACGTCCAGAGGGCTGAAATCTTAGATAAAGGGTGCTGCCATGTTCCCGAGACAGTACCAAGACAAAGTAAAAAGCATGAGGCATCCGGCACGCGCAGCAATGAGAGAGAACCTCTCCGGGATGCAGCACCCAGGATCAGAAGAGGCCAAGTGACCGGCAGGGATGGAGCGGTTTCACCGCACACCCGAGACCCTGGCACGAAGGGCTGAGGGGTGGAACTGGGAGAATGACAGGGAGAAAATGCACTCATAGATTGACTTCTGAATGCTAAGCTCTGCCTTTATATTCTGCGTTTATAAATACATACATGTACTGATGCTATGATCTCTTAAGATTGAAGTAAGTCTGTCCCATATGGAATTCCATCGGTACAGCAAAACGTATTTTGCCCTTTCCTTGTTTGTCTCCATAGCCAGCTCCATATTTCATCCACCAGTTTATCCGAAGGGGATCCAGTCTCCAAGCAGGTAAGGCACACATTGAATTCAGCTGAATGTTCACCCGCATGATGCTGGTGCCGTGCACCATGAACCGTGGTCCCTCTCATTTCCACCCATCCCGATGGGTCCGAGCGCCCTCCTCCAGCCCACCCTCCGCACCGGCAGGATCTCTGCGAACAGCACCGAGCTCTGCCGTTTCGCATTCCTCCTTAAACCCATCCTTTGCCAGCATATCTACTGAAAAACTGACAGGAAAAAAAAAAAAAAAACAGAATTAGGCTGCTGGTGTGCTAAGACCACTGTCTATCATACTGAGCAATATTGGCTCATCGTCTCCCCGCGCTCGCTCTCTGTCTGCACCCATCTGCTGCCTTTCCTCTCCTGCTCGGGTTCGCACGCGGGTACTGCACGTCGCCTAGGTCAGGGACAAAAGCATGGGGATGCTGTGGCGGCAGCAATAGAGACAGAGAGGCACACACATGTGTATATGTGTATGAGGGTGCATATGTATATGTTATATATTTCTATTTCTACTTCTATTTCTATCTATATGTACTCGGTAGGGTCCAGCCCTTGGCTGGCTAGGTGGGAAAAAAAGAAGAAAATCCCATCAGAAAACAGGATGTCACTGAAATCAAAATGTCTGCGGAGTGAGCTCTGTTTGAGCAGCTTCCTCCATAGGAAAATCCAAGTGTTTCATTTAATGCTGGACCAAGAGACATTTCCAGCCATCTCAGTGGCTCTGGAGACACACTGAGTAATGTCAGAGTGTCCTGACGTAGCCCAAGATAACGGAATTTGTCTAAGATCTTTGTACAGGCAGAAGTTTAAATATTCTGAATTTTCACTGTGTGTGCCTACCAGCATCTCTTTCAGCGTGGAGACTGCAGCCTTCACTCCTCAGGCTACGGACAGGCTGGGCTGGAGAGCACAGTGTACAACCCGCTGCACCTCTGACCTCTTGTTAATATGCGGTCATTAACAATCTGATCATGCTGGTATAAATTGGGGACAACATTAATTTTCACAAGTGCCGGGCTAGCAGAGCAGAAAGTAGAAGCTGATCCCCTCCATCTCCATTTCTGATGCCCCGCTTTCGTTTCAGCCACTCTCGTGGCTTCTAGGACACACTGGTGAGTTTTCAGGAGAAGGTCTGGAGTCTCTTACTCATGGACTGCTTCTTTCACCCAGGCCAAACTAGGAAATTACTGGAAGCCGCATTTGGAAGGACCAAAAGGCAAGAGCCGATGCGTAGAGGCCAAGACCACAACGTTTTGAGCCTATAGCCAGAAACATCACCTCTCTCTGCTCAGTGTGCTTCTCTGCTTAGCACTTTCCTGCTCAGGCTCTCATATGATTCTCATCACCTTGTTTTGGTCTGCAGGGCATCATCGGCGCCACAATGCCAACAGCCATGCCACGAAGGTGCAAAGCCCCAGCCCACATTGCACAACCCACCTCACAATTGCTTATCCACAAGCATCTATTCTCAGCTGATGACCGCATATAAATGGTTTACTGCTATTTTTCAGGTGCTGGCCCGTACCCTGGGTACTCCATCCAGGCATGACTCCGTGGAGCAGCCCAGAAGGGCAGCTTCCCACCAGCTACGGCTGCGGCGGCATTGGCTGAGGTCTGCCTGCCACCTCCATGTTTCAGACCCCGCATTTCCCAGCCAGGCTTGTAGGAAGCCACCCAAAAGGGTCAAAACCTGATCAATTTGTTACAACCTGTATTTCCAAGAGCTGTATGGATGTTAGGTCTCTGAGTTGAGATACCACCTGAAAGCATTGTTCCCCTTCCTCCGTTCCATAAATGATTTCCACCAGCTTCTGCTTTCCACCCGTTCATATCGCCCTGAAAGAGTTAAGAAGAATTCACAATATTTTTAACTTATATTACTCACTTGTATTGAATTATTCTTGGATCAGATCGTAAATGGAGATTTTCCATACAATATCTGTCACAGATGGAAAAAACCCCATCATCTATGGATGAGCGTAACCCATTCACTGGCGCACGGATGCAGCCCTCTCCAGGGAATGGCAGAAATAAACACGCTGTCCCTGTTTGCGAGGTTTCTGCATTTGGATTGCTGAGCTAGCTGAAAAAATGTGTGAAATGGCCTGTGAGCCGACAGCTCCCTGTTGACGAGGCACATGAGCAGGCTCCCATGTGGTGTTTATTCCAACGAGCCCACGGACTGTGTCGTGCGCGTGAAACGCTAGCCCGCTCTGAAATCCGAGAGGACGATAATCGATAACGCTTTGTTCGTCACGCGGCTTTCGTCCGCAAAGCCCGCAGCGGTGTCGGGGAGTGAAGCTGGCTTTGGGGCGGGGGGGTCGCACGGACCCTCACTCAAAAGGCAGAGCTGGAACCAGTCCCTCCAGTCCAGCAAACACCAGGGACAAGCAGCCTGCTGACGAGGCACCTTCGGCATCTCAGACACGCTAAACACATGGATTTTTTATGTTTATTTGTTTGGTTTTTAAGAAAACAGTCTCTGCCGGAGTAGCTTTCCAGTTACCTGCTATGAGGTACTGCAGCAATTAAAGACTACTTGTTCTTTTGGGAATTCCCATGAGGAATTGAGGGTATCAGCGTGCCCAAAGCAAGGATACAGCAAGCTGGGAAAAGCCAAACCTATTTCCACCCCAGCCCCACTAGCATCTGGCTTTAATCCCCGAAAGCAGGGGTCACAGCAGCATCCTCTTCCCAGGCTGGTCACCCCGTGTCCCCGCGCATCACCCCGAAACGGCTCTACCCTGCTCTCGCCGAAGCGATGCCTCCACTCCGCAGCGCAGTGTGGCACGGCTCCAGGACAGCATCACCCTCTCTGCACAGCTACCGGCTTGGGGGATAATTAGTATCTCCCCCATCTGCTAGATTAGCTTGGGGAGGGGAGGCAGGGGAGCGCTGCCAGGGCGCACTTAACTCTTCCGTCTGCGGGTGTTTCTCTGCTTTTCCGCAGCAAACACAGCCGGGCCCGGCGAACGCCAGACCGAGAGATGTGGGGAAGGTGGCCAAATCCTGCCGCAGGGACGGGACTGCTCCCACATCCACCGCTGAAGGGATGCAGAACGGGAAGGGTCCATCTCGCTCCCACGGAGCCCACCGCCAAATCCCCGCGAGAGCCTGCCCATGGCAAAATATCCACCATCCAGCATCCCCATTAAATGGGGCACTCACGGCTGGGAGACAAGGGAGGGTGCTGAGGACGGCAGCCCCAGCGCAGGTGCGGGACTAATGCTGCGCTCGGCAGCAGACTCCTTTCCTGCATTAAAGTCAACACATCACCCAACACTTACTTCACACCCTCCCCGGGGTGGCCGGAGAGTTCCCTCTCTAAGGTTAATACCTTCTCCTCCCCAGCCCCCCCGAAAGAAACGGGATATTTCCTAGCTAATTTATATACAGCTAATTTTCATATCAACAAACGCGAAGGCATGATACAGGGCTTTTTCAGGTTTGCTTTAGTCTCACCGCTTCCATTCCTCAGCTCCCTTCCCAAATTCCAGTATCCACAGGTTTCTGGGTTAACAACAAAATAACACAGGCTGGAACCTGTTCAGATGATTTTTTTTATTTTTTTAATTATTTTTATTTTCTTGCTTGGAAAACCTTTTCCCCTCTCTTTCACCCTCCCCGTCGGGGAGTTCAAAGGGCCATGTTCGCAAACGGGGGCCGCGCTCTCCACGCCCACGCTTGCCACCTTGAGGGAGGGAGCGGCGCGCGAAACGCGCTGGTGAACGTTTGCGCAAATACTCATTTGGCACCAGCGAATGTCAAGTCTGGCTGGATTGGGGCTTGGAGCCATAGAAAAGCATGAACGAGTCGGGCAGACAGCGAAAGCTGAGCTGCGTCGTGATGCAAGCGGGAGCCTCTTGCCGCACGGAGAAGGGGCGCACGCTCCGTGTCGTTTCTTTCGCGCTTTGTCTGCCCTTTAGCTGTGATGACTTTTCTCATGCAAAGACTCCGGTGCGCTGAATGCTGTGCAAACCTCTAGCCCCCCCACCCCAAAATAAAGTTTATTTTCGACAAACCACAGCCCAAGGCGCAGAGCTTTGTGCCCGGGCACCTGCACAGGGGCTACTCTCGCCCCGTCCTCCGGTAACGAAATGCCGGGGGCACTCCTAACCATGGGGAAATTCAGCATTTCTGTTTCAAAATCTACAAACTAAATAATCTGCGTTAGAGCTGGTTAGAAATTTCCACCCATTTACAGATAAGCAAAACCCTTGCATTGAAGGAAACCTTTATTTTTGTCAGAAGTAGAAAAACTGGGATTTGAAATGCATTCTTTTTGCATTTCACTATTTCTAGACTTTGTTTCTAGGCTGGAAAAATGCAATGAACTTTCCAAGAAAAAAAAAAAAATCTGGTTAAAAAACACAAAACTTAATCCTTTAGCTCCACTTTTCAAGGTCCAAGCCCAGATTCAGTCCTGGCCTTGGTGAAGGTGCCTCCCAAGGGGGGTCCCAGCTCCCAGCACCGTGCGAGGACGTTGCCGCGCACCCTGGGCCGGCGGGCGCTGGCTGCACGGCAGGGAGGGAGGCTGCTCCGAGGCGCAGGCCGCCGTCTCCACCGTCCAGGGGGCTGTCCCAGCCCAGGTGGAGAAGTTCTGGTAGAAAACCCAAGCTTCCCCAAGGTCAAGCAAAGGCTAGTTGCTTAACGACTCAAACTGCTAACCAGCCTGTGGAGCAGGACAGGTGGATGAGCTGAGCCTCCCGCTCTCGTCCACCGATCCGCGGGCTCCCTGCTGGCATCACTCCCCACCCCACGATCTTCCACTCAAAGCAGCAGGGTCTTGGGTTCTTGGGTTTGACCGGAAACACCAGGGAGATGAAACCAAAACCCTTCTCACCAGCCTAAAGACTTCTTTATTATTTACGACTGGGAACGATTCCCACCAGAAATGTGTAGCTGGTTATGATTTAAATGTTTCTTCTAACTCGGGAAATTTCCAGGAAGGTCTGATAGTAAACACAGCAATGTGCCCACAAATAAGCGGTCCTGTTTGTTTAATTCATTTGCCCAGAAAAATAATTAATGCAAAACTGATGGTGGTTTTTGTTTGTTCCCTAGAACAATGTTATCAGTACATGCCCTCAGCGCGTTTTGACTGCAATTAGAAAGGTTTTTCCAGCTGGGAAGTGAGTCAGCTTAACTTTTTTTCTTTTAAACTAATGACCATTTAACGTCAGATAAAAGGTTGAGAGGAAAGGATTAAGTACCACTTTCAACAGAGATGGTGGGAGATAATTGACTCAATTTACCCCTGACATCGGCTCGTGGGTGTTGAGATACGGCAGAGCGAAGGAGCCTGCCGGAAACCGCCCCATGTTTTCCCCTCCATCGTTCAAGCACATCCGACTTGACATCTCTCGCACGCATCCCCGTGCCCTCCAGGAAGCCGTGGCTGGTTCTGGGCTGGAACTAGCAACACCCTTCAAACAGCGGAGGAGAAGTCGCAGGACAGGTGTGAAGCCGATAATAAAACCCCAAAAGTAGATAACAAAACAAAATGCCCCAGTTCGGATATTTGCCAGCAGACGCAGGCCCAGCCCTCCCCTGATTCACCAACCTCCGGCCCCAGCCACGTTTTCCCTCACACCCACCACCACCTCTCTGGAAACTTCCAGACCAAGTAACTTTTGCTAATCTTTCATCTCTCCATGCTCCTTTGAGCCATTTTTCTTTCCCTCATTGCTGCCATTTCCAAGGGCTTGGGGTAATTTTTCCCAGAGCGATGTTTTTTGCCACTTGCTGTCACGGGCAGGAGCTTCCTTCCCCGGAGGTTTTTGTCCCCCATGTCCCAGGGGACAGTGTGGCCCTTTTTCCATTGGCTGTGAAGCCACCAAGCAAGGCTGTGATTGCTGTCCTGGCATGGGAACCGCTTGGCTTGGGTGGAAAGGTGTTTGAGGAAGCACAAACCGTAAAGGTACGCACCCCACCACACAGCCCTGCGCCCGGCTCCTTTGCAACACAGCCCCACACAGAAGCCACCTATAAATTTAAACTTCATGAGTTCCACCTAAGGGCAGGGCTTTGGTTTATTCCTCAAGTCAGTCACTTTTTGAAGGCGATTCCTGCCTCCTGGGGCAGCCATGAGCCCATGCCTCTGGAGAGCGATGTCCCAGGGAGGGAGAAGGACTTCTCGGCTTGTGGCCGAGCCGGCAGTGGTTAGCCCCACCACCCAAGTGGAGCCGCGTCTCCTTGGAGAAGCCAGCCGGGAAGGGTGAAGGTCTGTTTTCACTGTCTTCTTTCGAGAATGTGATGTGATCTCTGTTCACACCTTGAAGAGGTACGAAGCAAACATCCAGCCCTGAATCACTTGGCTGCTACAGCAGATTGTAGATTAGAGCACCTTGGGCCGGGTTCAGACCACCTACTGCGACGTCTGACGGCAGCACCCCACAGCGGGGCTGGCCAGGCTAAACCCACTCCCCGTGCCGGCGATGGAGAGGACACCCAGTTACTCTGCAGTGCCCCGGAGCTTTCGGAGCCAGGCTGGCCTCCCACTCGGCAGCTATTTTTGATGCTTCCCACCAAATAACGCCGTGCAGTCGTTCGGGTTCCTGTAGCAAAGGGCCCACTGCCTGCACAGATCTCCTCCTGAAATCACCGGAGAAATCCGGCTGCAACATGCCAAATGGATGGCACTTGAACACACAAATCCTCCGGGCGACGAAAGATCTCAGCCCAAATGTATGCAGGGAGCTTGTACAATCAGGCTCCGAAACACTGCGCTCAAAACTTGCCATGTTCAAGATCAAACGAGCAATCTCAACTTCTCCACCCCCGGAGCGGGATCACTTGCACTTAGTTGCCTGGCATGGCTGGTGTGAAAGGCAGCGAGGGTTGGAGAAGACCTGGCTGACCCTGAGAAGCCTGGTGGTGATAGTTCTCCTCTCCAACTCCAAGCAGCTAGCAAGGGTGGCCATACAACACAGAGCATTGGCATTGTCCCAGTGGTGAGCAAATGGGATGGTGCCTGCACGCCGTGGAAAGGACTTTGGGATGCAAAAAGCATCAAGAGAAAACACAAGCTAGGGTTTGCAAGCAGGGTGGCTGCCACTTGGGCAAATGTCTTCTTGGGGAGAGGTGCCTGTGAGAGCACTCGTGGGAGTGGAAAGGTAACAGGGAGTGGATGGACCCTACAAGGCCCTACAGAGCATCTTTGCTGCTCCTTCAGCCAGCACAGGCGTGTGGGAAGTGACAGGACCAGGAAAGAACTCAAAGCACACTTGAAGGTATCCTGTGCTTTCTTCAAAGCTGTTTAAAATGGACAAAACAAAGATCGCCCACCATGGCTTTCGCTGGGTGGGATGGCAGAAGCACCCATCCGTAGGGGCGCACACTGCCCAATACCCTTCCCTGTCGAGGTCGCTCTCCAGGCCCTCATCGTCTGAACCCCAAGGTTAATTGCCATGCCGTATGTTAATTTTCCCAAGTCAAGAGCCGCTCTCTTTCACCAGTTTTGAAGTTTGTTGCCTTTCATTGAATGTCCCCGCCTGCGTCAGGAAAGCAGGTGAGCGGGAGATCCCAATTTACTTTCCCTGCAGTCTAGACTATTCATTACTTTCCTGTCTCCAAATGAAGCAGGCGCAGTCCTTTCAATACCTCCATAAAGCATTCCCTCACCAGGCCTCTAATCATTTTCATTGTCAGCCTCTGAACACTTATTATTTCCACTATATCCCCTTTGGAGATCAGATATCCAGAGAGGAGCCCGGCATGCTAGCAAGGGTCTCCTCCGGATCTCTGCTGGGAGCGGGCAGGCTTTCAGGCAGATTTTACATCCCGCTCCTTAACCATCCTCATATTTTGTTTTCTTTCCCGACAGCAAAAAGGAAAAAAAAAAGACCCTGCAGTCGCTGCGGATAGCTCAATAAAAATGTAAATGGCTACAATTAATTTGGAGCTCAACGACGTGCAGGCATAGCTCAAATTATTCCTCGCCGCGTCTTGCCTCGCCGTCGTCAGGGGTGAATTTTATCTGCCATTGTGCTGCCCATTCACCTAGCTTTGTGTGGTCTGACAATATCTCAACCCAAGGTGGTATATGGTTGCAGGCACTGCCGCTCTCGTTATTTACAATGGCTAATTAAGATCCTGCTACAACCTTCATCCCACCCTTAATTCTTATGAAGCAGCCAACAAAAGGTTTTGATTTCCTTTTTGGCTGGAAGACCTTTTGGCTTCTGCAAAAAGGGGATTAAGAATGAAAGCACATAAAGGTATGTGCACAATCACAAAGTCATAACAGCTCTCCCAGCGCAGTCTCCCAGGAATGAAATGCGGCATTAGCGAGAAGGGCTAATTGGGACCGGTTTAAAGAGCGCACATTGTGTAGCTGAGTCCGGTAACACTTTTGATCAGGCAGACAACACAGCCACAAATTGCTTTCTTCCCCCTCCAAAATACCTGACCCCGCAGGAAGCAGGGTTTACCTTTCCCAAGCAGCCCAGCCAGACGGGCAGGGGCTGGGCAAGCGCCGTGGGTCGCACCGGCCGCTCTGCGGGGTGCTGCCTGGATGAGCCCAGCTCTCTGCAGGCTCCGGGCAGATGCAGGGTCCCTGTCCCCCACGCTCAGCCTCAGGCTCCCCAGAGGCTGGTGCTGGCTCTGGTGACAATGGCCAAGGCCACTGTCATGGCGACTTTGGGATCAGATGGAGCTGTACTCTCCCACGCTTTCCCTCCAGAGAGTGTTTTGGGCACGGCCGTTGGCTGTGGGCAATTGGTCTCCATCACCCCTTTGCCTTTGGGTGCAGGTCCCTGGTCTCAGGTGGCCTCCAGAGATCTTCCCCATGGCAAACCTCGCACAGCCCTCCCCGCTGCCTGGTCCTCCCGCGGGCAGGCAGCCCTCGAAGGCTCTGCCCGGAGGGCTCCAGGCCCCGGAACCCATCCCCGACCCAAAGGCCTCCCCTCTTCGTCCCCGCGAGCCAAGCTTGGGAATCTGGTTCATTAGCTTTTGGCAATGCCATCCTCCAAAATGTCATGGCATGCAGAAATCTATGAAAACCAGAGACCAGAGACATGTGTTTTTGTTTGTTTGCGTGTGCCAACATTTCCAATGGCTCAGAAATGTGTGCCTGCGAAGGCTGCATGTGTGTTATTCATTTAGGATCACTTTCAGCCCTTATAATAGGAGGCTCGTTTTATCCTTTTGAAAGCTCTCGAGCAAAGATGATCACAGCCCTCAAGCCTGCCATGGCTGTAAACAACATTTAAGCTCCACATAGCTGTCTCTCCTCAGAAAATAGTCCCACGAAGGAGCGGAAGGGTTTTCGCTGTGTGCTCGTGTCAGATCCATCGATAGATAGGCAGCCCGTTCCTCCAGGCTCCTTTGTAAACCCCAGCCAAGATTTTTACATTCTGATTCATGCAAATATGGTCATATGATCAAAGTAACATGTGCTACCTCCCAGGAACTAATGCACTAATCGCTGGCGTGCCGCAGGCCACGGCCTATCTCACACCATCGCTTTCCCTCCTTGTTCCTGACGCTGCTTCCTCCTGTCCTCGCACACAACATCCCTCAAGCAGACAGCTGGCTCTGGACCAGCCGGGACGGGGTCTGCTCCCAGCCAGCTTCCCACACGGCCTCACAAACCGCTCCGAGAGCCTTCCCTTTGTGCTCCACTCATGGCAAAGTGTCTGATGGTGAATCTCTCCCAGCTACTGATGGAGAGGAACACCAAAATGGGTGCGTGTCTCTGGATCCCCTTGCTGGGAAGTCTTGGGGGTGAAATCTCCCAATTACAAATTTCTCCCACAATTTCCACAGCTCCTTTCATTTACTCAGGGTGGAAGCAGGTTCAGAATCGCTTCTTTTGGGGGAAAAAAAAAAAAAATGGCGCTTCCAAGCCTGGGACTGCACAAGCCGGTGAAAACACAACCCAGGGGAGCAGCGAGTCCTCGGTGCCTGGCTGGGAAGGGTAAAGTGCAGCTTCATCTGCGGTGCTTCCCCCGGCCGGGCCACGCCTCATCCAGGACATCCCTCAAAACACACAGGGAACCTCCCGACACTTGCGCTGCTTAACCGAGGAAGAAACTCCCATTAGAGGCTTCAATGCGGTTACATCTTCTGTTTTTCCTGGCCACCGCGGTTGTTTTTTTCAAAACAAAGGCAGTGTTTTCTATCCTTTAGGCCCGAGCAGACCAATTCATCTCTCTTCAGATCGGTTTGATGTGGCTTGGGAAACTCAAGCGGTCGTTTCCCAAGCCCGGCGTAACTCGGTTACACTTCCTGCGGCTCAGCCATGGGTCCCCCAGCCTGGCAGACACCGGGGATGTGCAGACAGTTACCCTTTTGTCTGCTCTGAAACTGGAAATCGGCTCTTGCCTAGGGAGGTGTCAGCCACCTTCGGGCTGCCCTGGTCGGACTACAACTTTCCATAACTCTCTGCGCAGAAAGGAGTCCCACCCAAAACAAACATGGCCAGGTACTGCAGTGATCACCACCAACCTGGAGCTCACAGCTTGGCTTATCTCTGTGGGTAACCACTAAACCCATGTGTCTTGACCCCAGTATGCGCCAGACCTTGCCGCGGGGCAGGTGACGCACCATAGGCGATGCTCACGGTCTACATCTCCTTGGGTGGGCACCTTAATGCTGGCGTTATGAGCTTAAAAACGCTGTGGGAGAAAGGAAATGGTGTTATGAGCTTTTGTCCCATCAGCCAGGATCCAGCCTCTGGAGAAAAGGCGATGGCAGAAGAGGGTCAACAGAAATGGGTAAGACATGGCCAACCCAGAGAAGGTTTGGGCTCTGGACCCCTCAGCAGGCTCCAAGGAGAGGCAGTGGGAATTCTCAGCCAGGGCCTCGGCCAGTGGAGCGAGGCGGCGTTTGCTAAAGAAACAGCAAACTGCCACAGAAGTGGAGTGTTAGAGGCTCAAATCTATTCAGAGACTTGGAAACCAGTGTCAACTGAGAAACAGGCAGGTGAGATTTTTTTACACATCAGATATTGCTTTTTGCTTTCAAAGTGAAGCTTCCCATTTCTCTTTTTTCCCCTTTAAAATTACCTATATTTAAAGAATGTAGTAAATTGTTAAATATGGTGAATTAAATGTTTTTGGTAAACCCAAATCTCTCCACCCAGTACTTTGTCTCACTTAAAAAAAAGAAAAGTTTCAGTTTGACCTGGTTTTTCCTCCCTAATTTTTCAGCTCACACCGTTGGAAATAACAGAGTCTACGCAGGTTACATCACTCGCGAGGAATCTCCTCTCATCCGTCTCCAAATGAATAACAACAAACATTCAAGAAATAATTGAAGTTTTATATATATCCCTTGGCCATTCAGGTGGTATGGCTGGCACGAGACGCAGGCACTTTAAACAGCTGTTGTGAATCTGAAGTATAAACTTCCACCCTTTGGCACGCCACCAGGAAATTCTGCATCGGAATATACCTGCTCTCCCTTGCAGCGGGCAAAAATCACGGCGGTTAATGCCTTGAGAGTGGACGAGACAGGAAAGGTTTTTTCCTGGGGGACACCCGTGCTTTGTCTGGCCCTTTCTGCTACGTTGGACAAGCAGGACCACGCGGGGCTCTGGGCTGCGCCGAGACAGGCAAAGGGCTTTGCAGGGGCTGCGTACAGCTAAACCAACATACACACACCTCCTCCTCCTTCATCGGCAGATATCTGCATCGTAGAGTGATTCCAGTGCCCTGAAAAAGAGCCACCACCACTGCACACACACGTTTTCACATATCACAGCCCTATTTTTCAAAGGTAGGTATGGTAACACAACATGCCCTTGGAGCCAAAGTCACGTATGTTTTCTGTTACCCAACCTATCCCACCTAGAGCCGACTCTGTTTGCTCAGTCAGACCTTCCTTGGTGGACAAATTCTTCTAGACAAGACAAATTGCTAGACCATCTTCTCCAGCTGGAGGCCAAGGTCCTGGCTGAAATCTCATTCCATCGCTTTTGTTAAAGTATGGAGACACCAAAATGCTTGGTGAATCCAGGAAAGCTGATGGACATCCACGGGGCAAAACACTACCCATAGCATGACGCATGTGCCCGTGAAGCCTTACTCTGAGAGCTGCTGGAGGCTGGGTGTTTGCTTAAATCAAACCTAACTTCCACCTCACCATGTTTCCATGAGCCAAGGTGAACAAGCTATTGCAAAGCCTAGGACAATTGGAGGCAGTGTAGGCGGCAGGGGTGAGCCGATCTCAGGCCTTGTGGTGCTTTCTAAGACCCTTCCCAAGCTCTGCCCCTCTCCCACGTGTGTCTCCCTACAGATGCACTGGGTTCACGGGCACCAGAGCATCCGGCTCATTTAGGCCTTAACACCAGAACTCATGGACGTAAAAACCTGGTCTTGTCTTCTCATCACTAAGCATTAGGGCAGCATCCTTTCCTCAGGCTTCATTATTTTTGTCCCAATTGCTTCTTCCTCACCTTGTGACTGTTATTGGAGGGGTGTATCCGCTACACTCCCAAAAGCTAATATCAATTGCGCAGCTATCGTACACACTGGCGTGTAAGATGTGACGTAGCCGAAGGGATCGATCACTCTGCATCGGTAGGCTGCTCCTTTGGGCAGCTGCAATAATCCCCCGCTTGCAGAAGGGCACAGCTAAAACTGTGCGTGCACTCCTGGAAGAGGCTTCCCTGCTGCTTCACATCTGCAAAAATCTCATCTCTAACTGCGAGTCTGTGAACCAGTGCTACGGACATGACCCCGAGCTGGACAAGACTGCCAGGACAGTCCAAGAAAACAAGCACCAAATTTCATGTGCTCCTGAAAGACACATTGTCAAAAGCCAACTGTTGGCAAGACGGGCAGATCAGGCTCAAACGGGGCAGACCAGGTACAGCAATCACCTGGCTTCACGGTGCAGGGCCTGCAACAGCACCTGCATTTGCATCAACAGGGCAGAGGCAGAACAAATCTATCAGCTCTTGAGCAGGAAAGACCACACCACCTTCAGGGCTCCAGCTGCAGGGATGTCAACATGGCCAACCGCTCCCACTCACTGACAGCTCTGTGGTCCAGAAAAGGTCCCTGGGGTGCTGGAAAACACCTTGCACAGGGACCACTCTCGTCTTCTCAGCCAGTGGTAAGCCCCACACACGTCATGACAATGCCATGATGAAAGGTTTGTCCTACTTGGACTAGATGCAGAGCCCAGCTGAGCTTTGGCTGCCAACCCTTCACCATCACAGGAACAGCACGGGAGGCCTACCACTCAGAAGGTCTTGCCAAGCAGCAGTTTGGTTTGTGCAGCACTCAAAGTATTGACCGGACACTTCCCTGGACCTACAAAGATTCCCTCTTGGGATGGACTCGCACTTCAGCGTGCCCGGCGATGCCTGCGCCCAGCTCCACGATAAAGCCAACCACAGCGTTCTCAGAGCGTGCCACTATCTGATCTCAGCTGTGAAAACGTCGCTACAACTCCAGCCGTATTGCTGAGACAGTAGCTACAATACACTTTTATTAACTCCAATTAAGCAGCGTATTTGTTTGAAGTGTGCCCACCCAGACCTCCACACACATTAATGCCATCAGTTGCTTCAAGCAATCATCCAGTGTTACGCTCCGCACTGCTGAGGTTATTTCCACAATAGTAATTAAATCCTCATCAACAATTTTCATTTATAAAGTAAATCAAATTTAATAGCCTACACGAGGAATCTCAGCTCATACTCAGGGAGCCCGAAGACTTTCTGAAAGGAAATGTTAAACACGGCAGACGAGCTGCTGCTTTAGTCTGGAGGTCAGCAGAGAGACTTGGCCAACGGAGATGTTGACAACCACTTGCCACCTCTGGCCTAACCACCAAGCCAGAAGCACATGGTTGTCCATCACTGGGCACGTGACGGATTTCCCCTATTTCCGTTCATCTCTTGAACATCTCCTCCCAGAGCAACCTTTTGCCTAATGTGAAGGTGCTCTGAAGTGAACCTGGTGTGAATTCTGCCTGTCCTTCCCCTGCTCTCGTTGCTAAAAAAGCCGAAAGAGCAGGAGCTCAAACTCCTATACTCAACGCACACCGTTCTCAGCCAACAAATCTCTCTGATGACGCCTAACCCAGGTGAGCACCCTATCTCCTCGCCACACTGACTTTTCACAGCCCAAGGAACTCATCTCACTTCCATCCAGGAAATATTCTTGTAAACCAATGACACAAGTACCAGAGGCCCCTAGTGACAATTGCATGGCCCCTACTTCCCATGTACCAGCCCCCAAACCCAGCGGGCATCGCAGGACAGGCAGCAGATCCTCCCTGGTTGCTCTCAGCCTCACAGGAGATCCCTTCTGCCCAGCCTTCTCCAGCATTTACTGCCTCCACGCCTTCGAATTTCCCCGAAGGCAAACCAACCCTGTCGTTCTCACAGCAAAACCATCAGTGCCATGGGCCACGGTGATATTTCAAGAAGAAAAAAGGCAGCCATAAATCCTTTCTCACTCTGGAAATCAACTGAGCTTCTCCTCTTGGAGGCACCAACGCAGCAAATCTCCAGCCACTCCCAGTCCCCCACCCCCAGCACTCCTCTGAACTTTCCCCAAATCTCTCCCACATGAATCAATCTGAAAGCAAAGCTGGCAAAGCCTTCCAGCCCCCACCAACCAATTCCACCACCGTGCCATCAGGTCCTACTTCCTTGCCAGCCTCCAGGTGCACCAGGAGAGCAGCTCCCAGCCTATTCACTGGGAGAGGGACTGCTGGAGTGACCACCTGTGCTGAGCTGAGGTGAAGGCATCTCACCTGTAAGGCTGCCCAGCTTTTCACGGAGCAGCATGAAGTGACCCGGTTTAGCACTGTTCATTTTTCTCTAGGCTTGCGAGGTTTGGAGATTGGTGCAGATAAGCATCCTCAAGCTTGCACGCTTATCTGCCCCATCTCCCAAACGGCTTTGATCTGCAGGATTTGGCTGCCGCTCTCAAAGTTATCTTGAGAAAGCTTGTTCTGGGGAGAGTCGGTCTTCTGATTAACAAGAAAAAGCTTTCTCAGTGGCTTTGAGCATTTTCAGCCCTGGCTGGAATCAGGGAGTGAAGCAACGTCTGCACACAGAGAGAAGGAAGAAGTCAAGCAAGCTTCTTACAGCTTCACTTGGGCTCAGCTGCCATTTCAGCTGAAATTCAAGGTTATTTCATTGTCCTCCTTTTTCCCCCACTCTCTGTTGAACGCTGACTCACCCAACCCACCGCGTGGGTCAGTCTGGAGATAACCTTGAGGCCTTACATCGTCCAAGTCCCATCAGGACCCCTGGGAGGGAGGAAAGCTGGCTGGAGCGGCCAGGAGAGCAAGTCCCTGAAGGGCTGGGAGAGCTACGCGGGGCAAGGGAGAGGGACTGGGTTGGTCTAGGACAAGTTTTAAGAGATAAAATATCGAATTAAGGAGCTGAAACAAACAGCCCCTCTCAAAGCCTCCAGTGAAGGAAATGCAAGCCACCCGTAAGTACGTGTTAATTGAGTCAGATGCTAATTTTCCAGCTCACCTTCTGCTCGGCCAAAGCTTTAGGAAACATTCATTGGACGGAGAAGTATCAAATTTAACTCCCGCTCTTGAAAAATGCCAGCGTGGACTCCCCCACTCCCAGCCCATCATCACCCCACGCAAGATTGCTTCCTCATGGGAACAACGAGGGAGGAGAACGATAGCATCAAGGAAAAGGAGGAATTACAGAATTAGCACAAAGTTTATGGTGGGGAAACTACCCCGAACACATCCTGCTGCCCCCACAAAAAGATAAATACACATTGAAAAAACACAGTACTCAGGGAGGGGAAAGAAGTGTGAACAGCAAAAATATGTACATGTATTTTAAATAATTTTTTTAATTGTTGAGGCAGTAATACTTGGTTCATGGAACTGCAATATACAGAGAGGTGAAATAAATAGCTTATATATATATAATATATATAATATAGCTGGTTTTAAAATATTCCCTTATCATTGGTGTACTAGGTCATCTTGTAGTCACTTGAATGTATTTAGCAGCATTCTCCAGAACTGAGCGTAATGCAGGATCACGGAGCCGTGACACCTTATGTCATCAGAAAGGTTACAGAAGATCGATGTGTTGAGAACTCCACGGAAACTCACCCACTGCGGCACACACCATCTTGTCTTGGGCCGGCGTGCAGCAGGCAATAAATAGATTACTGCAAAACCGGCACTTTTCGGGGCAGGGTCTCAGTAACTTTGGGAAAGAACTTTGGTTTTCTTTGGTTTTCTTTATTTATTTTTAATAATTACTTTTTTTTTCTTTTCCTCTGGGGATATGCTTGAAAAGTTGTCCTTTCCAAAAAAGCGAAATAAGCACCTGTGTGTCATCAACAACAAGAAGTCAATTTAAATAGAGCAGTTCATTTTGTTTTTCAAGTCACAATAAATCCCTAACAGCTTTTCCCCAGCGTTTGCCATCTAGTCTTTTATTAATTTTTTTTATTTTTCTTTTTTTTTTTTTAAACACAATGTACAAAAATAGAGCTTCTTCCTTATTTTTAATGTAAAAATATTCCTCTGGTGCAGTTTTTTTCATTTTTTTTTTTTAAACACTCCTATCCAAGGAGAGAAAGACTTTTCAAAGACAACAGTTAAGTTTAGCCAGTCCAGCTCCTTCAATTGCAAGCAAAGCAAGACTTTCAGCTTCACTTTTTCCATTAGGAAAAGAGGATGAATTGAACTCGTGCCAGGGAAACATCATACTTAATCAGAAAAAAAAAATCAGAATCTCATATGGGCCAAACAACAGCATTGCCACTTCTACCGCTCAGTTTTGATGTGCTTTCTGAAACACCTGGTAGGGTTGCATCCACAACCCAAATCAAACTGAAATCATTACAAGGCTTAGTCTAAACCTTCCTGGTGCTTTGAAACTCAGCCATTCGCCTGCCAGAGCCGCTCTGTTTTCTCTCCCCTGTCCAGCTGAGGAGGGGAGTGACAGAGCAGCTTTGGTGGGCACCTGGCATCCAGGGTTCATCTCAGCTTGGAGATCCAGACTAACAGACCCAGAGCTGGACTTTGAACACAGCAGCACGTGGACCTCGGGCTGGATCCTGGACTCTCATTTACACTGCACACACAGCACCGCAGGGAGTTGCAGCATCACGCAACAGCAACTCTCAGTGGTTTGGTCAGGTTTTGTCCTTTACCTGCTGAGTTACCGATGCTGCACCTAGAACGCCGTGCATCACTGTGCGTGCCAGCGCTTTGTTTTACACTCCAAAAGATATTAGGGAGTTGACACAGGCTCACTTCAGCCCTGGACGTTGTCTCAGCCCTGGGTGTTTCACAGACAAGCATGGAGCATCACACAGGACAATCGAATGCTCAGCAAAGCCAAAGGAAGGATTTCCATCACACTATTAGCCCAATCCGACTCCCTGAAGTCAAATAACGAGTTTTTCAGTTCTGCTTACTGCTAATCTCTCTCCATGCAGTCTCAGACCCTCGCACTCTTCAGCCGTTTTACCCATCCCGTCGCTGGGGGGACAGGACAGCCACAGCGGCACGACCAGCACAGCGCCCGCAACCACGGTCGGTCCCAGGCTGCAGCGGCTCAGAGCAGGGGCTCCTCTGGGCACGACGGCTGGGATGAGGAGCTCCTCAGGCATCCCCGCACCTCAGGTGCCCAATTAACCACGTATGAGCTACAGAGGGAGCTGCGAGATGGGAACCATCAGGCACAACAACCGGAGCTGGAGTCACGCAGGCCATAACAAGGAAAAGCTTCATCATCGCCAGCCTCAAGGACCAGCCACCCCTCCCTGGCTCAACACCTTCAGCAGAGCTTTGACTCAATCAGTCCAACAATAGGTGATGTTGCATAACCCTAAATCATTAATACATATAATAATATCTCTAAAATCATTAATGCCCCATCCTGCCTAAAGGGTTTCACCACCACGAGTAGATCCCATTAAGAGGGCAGGGAGATCACGGCAACTTCTGCATCAAACGTGCTAATTCAGGGCCCGTGCTCCCTATTAGTGCCCCCTACACAGGGGCGAAGCCAACTCTGCGTAGGGCTGGCCATCTCCGTACCGCACAAAGCTCCTAATTTTATCACCTACAGTTGGAAGCTCACAAACGCTTTAATGAACGGCACAACTGGACAAAGCTCAGCGGTTCCAGTTCCTGGGGGGCGGTCGTTCTCCAAGCCCTGGGATTGATCAAAGCCACATGAGTGGGGAAAGGGGAAATCAGTCGACACCACGGGGTTCCACCAGGTTTCAATGGGAAGCCGTAAAACCAGCCCCAGGTTTCTCAGGGCTCAGCCCACTACAAACCCTTCCTCGATGAATGGCAAAGTTTTAAACAATGCCATGGCTGAGTTTCAAATCCACCCAAACCCAGGTGCTGATGAACCGACCACAGGGGGAGCAGGTAATTGGAAGGGCTGTTTCCCCCGCGCTCATGGAGAGGTCCTGGATTGGAGCCCTGACCTTGTTGCTAGGAGAATTAAGGCGTTTTCGTGCAATTTGGGAGGTTTCCGCCTGGACTGCAATGTCAGTTTCTCACGGAAAATGAAGACAAGAATGAAAAGAAAACGTGTGTGTAGGAGGGGGAAGTTATTCTATTAATAACAAAAACCTATTTGCTTATGCTTCAAATCTGCCAACAGAGTCCAAGACGGAGACAGGAGGTGGAGGAATAACAAGGTGCAACTTCAGGCCAACCTCAGGGCTTATTTGAAGTAAACAAGGTACATGAGATAAAATAAGTCCATTCTGGAAGAGGAAGAGCTAAATGATTCAATAACACGAAATTACAGCAACATTTATGAGCACCTTGGGATAAATCAGGATAAGGACCTCACTTCCCCAAACACAGCATTCCTGTACGCGCTAAGACACGTCAGAGGCAGACAGATGATTTTCAAATGCTTACAAGATGATTTTACAGCATCTGTTACGATCCCCAACAGAATAATTCACTCGCACACATTACCTACACCATGAAGGGCTGGGCCCATGGTAATTATTAGGGGAAAAAGCGATTTATATGGGTTTTCAATAATTTTTAAGTGTCACCTTGTTTTCACAGGTGCCCATCACTTAAGGTCTAATCCTGTCCCTATTTAAACAGCAGCAAATCACTCACTGGGTCTGTCACCCATTCCCTCACTCCTCCAAAGAGAGAGGGATGGAAGAGAAAAGGGACATTGCTTTGGCCGAGCATCCCTCCCTGCTTCAGTCGCCGGCTCGCCCTTCCCTGGGAGCTCCTAGAGCAAACGCTTGCTGCCGGTACGGGGCTGCGCCCTCCGCTGCCGCCGTCAGCTGGGAGATGCTGCCAAGCCGCATTTCGTACCTACTCACCTGTCAGGATGCACCTTGCAGGGCGCTGGCCCTTCCGAACGCGGAGGTTTGTGTTTCAAACTGATTCTTTAAAACGAGCGGTGGACAAGGCGGTGGACCCCAGCGGTCCCAGTCCCTTTACCAAGCAGGGTGAGGGAAATCTGGAGCCTGGGACTGGTCGTACAGCACGGGCTGATGCCTCCCGGCGCGCGGCTGAAGGCAGCGGAGCTGCGCGGGAGCCAGGGGCTCTCCGGGCGCCCCGCGCTCACCGAGGAGCAGCACCGGATTGTTTGTGCAGAGCATTTGGCGACGAGCTCGCCGGCATTAAACGTGAAACACGCTGAACAGACACTCACACCGAATTAAGTGCCAAAGCATTTGCTGCTTCTACAATTACACTCTGGAGCACTTTGGTGCTCCTGCTCTCCTTTTTATGACCCAACTTGGTCTTATTGTAGTTTGGCTCTTTCGTTTTAAGTTCTCCAAATGGAAAGGATCAAAGGGCTCTTTGTTGTCGTAGCAGGAGCGCTCCTCGGAGCGAGGCATTCCTGCCACTAACAGCTTGCCGCTCCGGGGAAATTCGCAGCAGCCTCTGTGCCACCAGCCCAAGCCAAAGCATTAGCAGGTGCAGCAGCCGCCTCCGCCTCCTCCCCATTAGCCTGCCACGCTAAGCCACCTGAGCAGCTTTTTTTTTTTATGGGAAAAGGAGGCCAGGGCAGGTTTTCTCATTTATGCTTCACAAATCTGGCTCAGTGGGCACCAGCAAATCTAAACTTCACTCGGCTTTTACGGCAACAATAAGCTCACGCAAACGGCTCGGGTAATAGCATGGCGCGGGGAGAGATGCCTCCAAGACTGAAAGGTTCCTCTGTTTGCAAAGAGCGGGGCACAAATTAAGCCCTACGAGTGGTGCTGTGCTAAGCTGTTGTTAGCTAAGCTTATGTGAAAACGCTTCCCCCCTCCTCAAACGATGCTACGATTGAGTGCTCTCTGGGTGAGGCGACCGCATGCGCTGGTGATGTGCTGCAAATAATAACGAACAGCGAGCCGTAGGAAACGCCTCTGCGATGACCCAGGAACACCAGCTTGGCACAG
Organism: Tetrax tetrax; assembly: GCA_009806455.1. NCBI lineage: Eukaryota > Metazoa > Chordata > Aves > Otidiformes > Otididae > Tetrax > Tetrax tetrax. The sequence goes on from WHYT01017937.1 coordinate 428,570, forward strand.
GGCACAGCGAGACAGACAGGGGTGACTCTCCTGTCTGATTATCACCCCTCTGCAAGTTCAGCCCCCAGGCTCAAAGTCAAACTGTGGAGACACAAGCTGTCCATACAAGCAGGATTGTATCCCTCTGCAAGAAAAGCAAGCTCTGTTTTCCTAAAAATCCTAGAGCAGGGAAAGCTACCGCTCAAGAAAGGGTTTCCAAGAGGATTTTCGCAAGAAAAAACTCTGAAAATGGACCCTTTCTGCATCCCTCCCTCCTCCTCCACAGACAGAGGGGGTCCCCACTGCACTGGGCCTCACACCACTCCCAGGTGTGAGGAACACCCGCTGAGCTCAGCAGTTATTTCAAAGCCTTGCTGAAAACGTCCCTCAAACCCTGGCACTGTCAGATTCACACATGGCACTATACAGCAGAAATCCTGCCCTGTATTTCCTGAATTTTGGAAGAGTACCAGTGTGGAAGGCTTGGGTTTTCAGGAGATGCATGGCTCAGCAGTCCCAGTAAGCCACTCCTGAAGCATCCCCAGCTGAGGACCAAAGGTGGGCACACCCAGCATCACCAATACCCCCTATCAGATGGAAATCTGAGTGCTCTGGCTGCTGGTAAGCTGGGCTCAGCCATCCTCACATACTTTAGAGGCATTACTGAGACAGATCCATCATAAGCATCCTGATGTCCAGCATCCCAGATTTATGGCAAAGCATCCTCACCACAGAGACACCTCTTGACCCAAATGCACATTCTTGCCCCTAGAAAATCAGAGAGGCTGCATCGATAACCTCCAAGAGTTACTCAGCTTCATGCGCGTGTCCTCCAGCGCTCTGGCCTCTGAACCTGCCCAATCCTCCGAGGAAAATACTTCAGAGTCGTGATGGGCAGTTCAATAAAAGCGTCTGCCAGTGCAGCCGAGAGGTTAATTATGGATACAGGACAGCTAAGTGCATTCATGAAGCAGAGGAGGTAATACAAAACCCAAGCAGAGGAGGTTCTCCGAGAAGAGGGTACATCCCCGTTCAGAGGCTCAGTTTCAAAGTGGTTCCTTCTTCACAGCCACATTTATTGCTGGCAGGATGGCAGGACGGGACATATCCACAATTAGAGCAAGCCAGGTTGGCTTCCTCTGGGAAGATGTACATTTCATTAATAGAAATTCCTGACTGAATCTCAGAATTGTGTGTACTTACTATTAACGATGAGAAAGGTCAATCACTTTTTAAATGAAATTTATGAAACCAACAGAAACTTTAGGAAAATTTAATTTAGGTCAAAACTGTGGGTTTTCTGCAATAGGAAGGTACCGCTTCAGGAGATGTGAAACCACAGGCAGGTTTCCGAGGTGACATCCGAGTATATCTAAGACATCTACCCTTACCGGCACCTGCCTGATCCAGCTGCACATATGCATCTAGGTGGTGACTACCGTCAGAGCTGGGAAGGCATTTTCACCCCTCCGTACAAAGCACAACCCCTCGGTTAAACGCACTGCAGAGGTTTGCTGGGTTTCCTTCTGGAGAAGTGATTTTCAGCCTCCACCGAGACTCACGGTTTAAATCAGTGGAATTTAGGACCGACAAAAGTCACTGATGGTCTGCAGGATGACATTTTTCTTCATGCCAAATTATATTACTAAGAGAAAAGAGAAATCCGTGATCAAATCAAGTGCCATCCATAGAAAATGATCATCAAGAATTGTTCCAGCCTGTGAATGACAAGCTTCCTTCTGTATAACACAAGTGCAAGGCTTTTGAGATTTGTCCTCCTTTAAGAAAACCTAATACCCTGACCCAAAAGACATCAAGAAAAAAACATATTTAAGCAAGATCATCTTTTCTTTGACCTTATATGTGTCATCATGGCCAGATCAAATGGACTATCTCTCACTGCTGTGGCACATTGGTTTTACTCTCCACTTCAAAATTAGCCTCCATTCCCACTTCATCTCCAAAACTGAATTGAGAGCCAAGTAGGAACAGTCCTTGAAGAGCAGGATCCACGTGGACATGCATCTCAGCTGCACCCAGTCGAGGAAGACAGGGCTGCATTGCTTTGATGCTTGCTACGAGTTAAATAAATCAGTGTATTTGCAAAGTGACATTGAGAAGAAACATCACCCTCATCTTAAAGATGCTCAAGACCAAAAACAATTGCACTTGGGAGATAAGATGCTCTGAGGAAGGCAATTAAACTCCACTTGGTACAAGTATCAGCACCAGATGCATACAGCACACCCGTCCACAAACAGGGTGAGGCACGACCAGGGTTCTGAGATCCCCTCCCAATAATTTCAATTAACATTTAACCTCAGGAAACTGAAATATTCCAACATGACACACAGCTGCAGCCACCAAGAAGCACAGGGGACAGGATGTTAGCAGCTTTATGGTGACACTTGCTCCTTCAGCACGGAAAGGATTAAATTAAGTTGTCACGTAGCTTTCAAGAAGGCAGCATTTTTTCCCTGGAAGGGGATATACAGCTTCCAGCCAGGGGTAAGAAAAAGCTTTAGAGGTCAAGGTTGGTCCGCAATGTGAACCTTGACTCTGCAAAACTCCAGCTTGAGAGAGAGAATTGGTGCTTTTTAAGAACTTCAATTGAAGTTTGCTAGAAAGGAATCACAAGAAACCCATAAACCTGCTACACAGCTCTCTGGAGACCAGATACAGCCCAGAGATGAAGCCCATGAAATGATGTGTTAAGCACCAGTCCCATCTCAGATGTTCCTGCTGCCACCCAAGGAAGGCCTGCTGACAGGATCCACAGCTCACGTCACACACAGGTCCTCCACCCACTGTTTGGTTAAAGCCAAACCTCCTGGCCTCGCTCAGCCTGAGAGGATCAGCATCCATGAGGGCGCTTAGAAGAGCTGATGGTAGCACAGAAAGACTTAGCATAGACCCTAAACATTCACATTATTCTTACAAGATGTTAGATGACACCCAACAAAGGCTGTGAATGTTCTGCCTGGCAAAGCAGCTGGATACAAATCCAACCCCAGCAGCACAGTGTGGGCTTAAATGCGCTTGATGATGCGCTCCATTTGTGAAACCCGCGACCTAAATCCACCAGACCATGCATGCGAAGCTTCAAAACAACCTCTACTCTCCCTGTAACACAGAGATCAGCTGCCTGTTATCCCACACCCCCACAGAACACCTAAACACCTTCCACAAAACTCGTTACCCGCATTCACGTCACAAATATGGAACCAGGACAAGGCCCATTGCTCATAGCAAACACTAATGTTGTGAAGGACCAGTGAGTTCACACAAACTCCTACCACTTTGAAGGAACCTCTCCACTTTTGTGCCAAGCCTACCCACTTTTGTGCCAAGCCTACCCACTTTTGTGCCAAGCCTACCCACTTTTGTGCCAAGGCAGCCTCCATGCGATAAACACTGGAAAGTAGTCAACCATAAATGACTTCTTGGGGATCATTACGCGGTTGTGCCATCTTGACTGAGGGCTCCTGGAGAAGCCAGGTAACACTTTTAAGTTTTCAAAACAATAATTCAAATTTTTTTACAGTGGTTGCAGGAAAAAGCATGATTAGGTGAATGCAGAAGATTCTAATGGCTCAACCGAAATAAACCTGGTTTTGTCATCTCATTGCTTTTAAGATCTTTGCAATCCTGCACACCCTGATTCAAGGTTTTCAGAGAATTGAGGCTGGTTTCGGATCAGGTCCCTGTTCAAAGTGTGGCAGGGTCCAAGGCTGCTTGGCTCCAGGTCGCACTGAAGGCGTTTATTTAGATGGCTTAAACTAAAGCAAAGTCACAGGGGAGGAAAAGCCTGGGAACAGTTCACTTAAAGACCAAACCCACCCCATGTGAAGAACCAGACTGCAGCCCAAAACGAGATCTGAGCGAGATCCAGCAAAAGCCATGTCAAGTTCTGCTTTGACGTGAGATGCCAAGTCAAAATAGTTTATGGCTGAACACGTCACAAAGAGATCCGCAAGACGCACGCTATTAAACCCGACACCCCACTAATTCTGGTCGTGTTTTTGTTGCAAATTCAGCATTCAGCCCCAGAAATTGTTCAGTTTTACAAGCCCCTTTCAAGCAACCCAAATACCGCGCAACTCCAGGAAAAATTCTGGATAAACATCAAAACTCTGAAACTCAGTTGTGCCCCAAATCCAAGATGCAGTTAGGCGTGGTTTTAATATACGAGCTGAGGAGTGCAAACACCTCATCTACTGCATCGAAGTTTCAGACTGCAAACCTCCGAGTGCCCCCCTGCCCTTGCCACCTCCCGACATCTTTGCAGCACGTTTGGCTGTTGGGACAGACAGGGAATACCCACGGCAAAATGCCCTGCAGGACTTGGGCATGCGAAGGGCATCAGGCTCGACACTCATCCCTGAGTTTCTTCATCTCAAGCTAACATGACCCCTGGCTTTACAGTAATGCCCTGGTTTTCCACCCGCAGTGTTTCAAAGGTAGCTTTTCAAGAAATCATAGAATCATAATATAGTTTGGGTTGGAAGGGACTTTCAAAGCCCACCCAGTCCAACCCCCCTGCCAGGAGCAGGGACATCTCCAACCACATCAGGTTGCTCAGAGCCCCGGCCAACCTGGCCTGGAATGTTTCCAGGGATGGGGCATCCACCACCTCTCTGGGCAACCTGGGCCAGTGTTCCACCACTCTCATTGTAAAAAAAATTTCTTCCTTGTATCTAGTCTAAATCTACTCTCTTTTAGTCTAAAACCATTACCTCTTGTCCTGTCACTACATGCCCTTGACAAGAATCCCCCTCTAGCTTTCCTGCAGCCCCCTTTAGGCACTGGAAGACCGCTATCAGGTCTCCCCGGAGCCTCCTCTTCTCCAGGCTGAACAGCCCCAGCTCTCCCAGCCTGGCCTCACTGGTACTCCAGTACCTCTGATCATCTTCGATGACCTCTCTGGACCCTTTCCAACTGGCTCGGGGCTCCAGAGCTGGACACGGTGCTGCAGGTGGGGTCTCACCAAAGCAGAGGGGCAGAATCCCCTCCCTCGCCCTGCTGCCCACGCTGCTGGGGGTGCAGCCCAGGATGGGGTTGGCTTTCTGGGCTGCAAGTGCGCATTGCCAGCTCATGTTGAGCTTCTCATCCACCAAAAAGCTCAACCTCAGCCTTGACCAAAGTCAACTGATGACAAAGCTGGTTCAGATACACCAAGAAGGCTTTGGAGAACCCATCTGGTGTTTCCTGCTCAGGTAAGTCCCCTTGTTGTACACAGGGTGGCTCCCACTGAACCACCTGGAGCTCCTGTAACACAACATGCTCCTCCTCCCCTGCGGCCAGAGGTATTATAAAGGGCCAAGACCACATGAATGGGCTGTGGCGAGCGCCTTTGCTCTTTGATGCTGTCAGAGCATTTTAGCCAACTTTCCTGACTAAACACACACATGCCTCAAGAAAACCCCTATGTTAAAGCTGTAATGTAAACAGCCCCAAGTTATTACTATCCCCTAAAGGCTACTGCTGGCAGGCATCAGCGACAGAGCTCTGCCAGAGCAGTCTGGCATCAAGCAACAATTTGTTTGTTGGCCTGCAAAAATACAGAGAGCCTTGCCATATGGTATTAGCAACTTTCTGGTAACATTAAGAAATATATTGGCTTGGAAAGCAGTTATCACACCAGAGAAAAAAAGAAAAAAAAAAGTCTCATGTCTCCGAGGCAGGTCCATGCTGTAAGTGGCACCAGCACAGCAGTGCTGGTTGGGGTGGGGGAGAAGTGATGGTGGCCAGCAGAGCCATGTCACCTCCAGCCCCCGGCGCAGAGGATGCGCCCTGGCACAGTCGCACTTAGGCTGGCAGAGCTTTTCCTCAGGAGCTGGACCACAAGCTCAGCACTGCTCATCTGTGTTTCGCGAGCACCGGCAGGGCTTCAGCGCTCCAGACGTGGCGTCAGCAAAACCCTCCTCTGAAATCACCCGTTAGCTCCCGTCCACCAGCCGTTCCTACCTTTCCATCCACAGCCTTTTACCCCACTGTTCACATTAAACGTAGAGAAAGGAGAAATAGAACCAAACTCATTTAAAGGCTTTTTCAAAAACAACGCGTACATATCAATGATTTTCTGAGAGCGTGCGTATACCAGCTCAGTGAGGACTTTTGACAGAAAACCCAAGGAGAGATGGTGCAAGTCAGCACGTGGATTTGGTGGGAAATCACCTATTTTATAGCATCGCACGCTCTCAGGCTTGAAGGCTTAGAAGGAGCTGAACAGATGTAATGAGCAGGAACTTCTCAGGACACAGCTTTACTGCTCGCCCTTTCTCTAGAGCTGCCAGCCATGATACCTGTGATAGACTCCATCCTATCGCTTTTCTAACTCTGCCCCTATTTCTGGGGTTTTCTCCGTAGCCACATCCCACCTCAGAAGAAGGACTCGCCCCCATTCACAGTGGTGTGGGAGTTTCCTGCAGACTTGCGGTGTCAAGATTACAGCCACGTTACGTGGAGCAGCATCCCGTGGGAGCACAGCACACAGCTGGCAATCGCAGCGCCATCCCGACTCCACCTGCACTCCGAGTCCCATCCTGCCCTGAGGAGATGGCTTCAGCACCCAGCACCTGCTTCCCCTTCCTGGAATGGCTCAAGGAGTGACTTCATGCACTGAGCTGTTCTCCAAATGAACCAGAACAGAGAGAACCAACAGGGAACAATATTGCTGCTGGGTCTGGAAAAGATGTAATCCATCTAATGCCATGAAAGAACGTTAGTGGGATTGCTTGGAGCACCTTCTGAAGAAATTTCTGGAGGAAATTGAAGACATGCTTAGCTCTTTCCCCATTCTTCTCAAATCTTCTGGATTCCTTCCAGTCATTACTTACCTTCCCTGCTCCTATACCTGGCTCTGAGAACTGATGTCTCCCTCAGTCCGCAATAAGCTGCCTCTCCTCCCACTTGGCAGCTTTGCAGGAAGCCAAGGTCCATTCTCCTCCACCCTTGGTCAATCCAGAAAAAACACAGATCTTTTCTCCACTCTCTCTTTATAGCTGGGAGCGCAAAACACTCCTGTTATGGATCCATCCCTGCTACAACCTGGTGCTTGTGCCGACCAGACTGTGTGATCCCACAGGTGGCTGGTAGAGGACCATGGGAAATTCCTTGGCAACAGTGCCAGGGGCTTAGGAGATGCTCTGCTCTCCACGTAGCACCCACTGGCCCCAGCAGTGCCCAAAGGAGGGGGCAGGGCTTTGGTCACCTTGTAATGGTGCCAATAGATCTAATTTAAGCTTCACAGAGGTTGCTGACCTCTTCTGACAAGGGGACCGGGACAGGCGGAAAGGAAATCTCCGCAGAGTCCTGCAATTCTAGATAGCGTGGATTTGCTATAAGGACAGGCACAGCAAGAGCAGTTAGAGGTGGCCAAGATAATTAACAGTCACTTGCTCACACCCCAGGCTGCTATTCCTTGCTCCCCACACTTGAAAGACTCATCTGTGACAGCACTTGACAAACATGAAGTCCTCACCTTTCTGACATCTTTATCTCAACACATGAGATAAGAGAGGCTGGGACAGAGAGAAAAACCACAGGAGGACTCACCAGGAGAACCACAGAAACTCAGAGCTCCTCCAAAGAGACCATTAGCTCCTCTTCTCCCCTAACACTGAATTATTGCAAATATTCTAGGTGAGGAGTCCCACTGTGCCTTGTCACAAGCGGGCAAGTCACATTGCACCTCTCCTCAGAGGGAGAGCTGAACCTTTCAGAGTCCCCTTCTCCCATGTTTGCAAGAAGCCTGAGATAAATAAACAGTAACAATTTTTTTTTAAAAAAGATTTTAAAAATTCACAAAAGTACCTAGCATTCCTGTTCTGAGTTTTCACATTTTAATCTCTCTCCTTGTAATAAAACTCCACGATAAAGTTCAGTGGTCCATAGAAAACGTCTTCAAAATCAGAAAACTCAGAACCTACAATTTCTACATGTATATATGCAGAGTCACCGAAAGCCCACAGGCAAAAAAAAAAAAAATACATCCAGAAGGAAGGAGAAAAAAATAAAATAAAATCAACTCTTTCTTGGGCCTTCTTCAACGTAACACCAAGAATCAGTGAAGAAACACAGCCCAATTTGTTTTCCCTGGATGCTGGTCACCTTTAACAGAAGGTGACTCCCTGTACAACACCTGCCCTGTCTGCAGTTTTCATAAGCAGCACGTAGAGCATTGGTGACCTCAGCAGTCGCATGCTGTGACAATAAATAAAGTTAGAAGCCTGTCCAGAACACCTCCAAGACCTTTGGCCAATGTTGGCCAGGAACATGCACATGGTAACAGGCAAGCAAGGGAGAAAACACAAAGTTTGGGGCTCCTGAAAGAGCTCCATCACATGGTCTTTGCTCAGAAAAGCTGGTGCAGGTGCAATTTTTTATAAATAAATAGAAAGACACAACAGCTGCTCTTCTCAGCCCTGTGGGTTGGCCTGTTGGCCTGCAACACCACCAGTTCCAAGGCAGGGAGCAAGCTCCGGCTCTGGAGCTTCTGCACGCATCACCAGTTCCAGCAGAGAGCAACAACAACCTGCTCCGGTCCGTAGTACCCTTGGTAGGTGACTATGGGAAACAAAAAGGACTAAATTCAAAGCAGGTTTTCAGCTGGGGTGGGGGGGATCCAAAACTGCTGACTGAGGAGGAGAACAAAGCCAGATGGCACACGCTGGCATCGTCAGGGATTATGCAGCGTAAGGCAATAGGAAACGAGCAGAGAAAAAGGTTTGGTCCCACGGCTCCTCCCTTGCCAGATGAGTATAGCGGGGTGACCGTGAAACAGTCAGTTTATGGGTTTCATTCCCCTCCACCCTCAGACTGAACTGAAATATTTGTATAAGCCCAGGGCTAACTTTTATCTCGTGTTTTCCTTGGGGTTTACTAGCTGTTTAGAGCATTCGGGCTGAAAAGCATTCCCGCAAACTCCTGCCACAAAAAGAGCTGAAACTATGATACTAATTAAAACCACACTCTTTGGTATCAAGAAGACATGCTATTATTTTCTTTTTTTGCCCATGAGAAGCTGTTAATACGGGCAACGCGTCTGGAACATTTTCCTTCCAAACGCCGTGCCCTGTACCCCCTCCCGCTCAGGTCAGCCGGTTTATGAACTTGTCAGCAGTCCGGGGTTGGAAGGCTCCTATTTACAACAATAGATTTTTTTTTTTTAATAATAAACCATTTGCCAACTTAATGTTATGAAAAGTATATTTAAAAAAATCCCAAAAGCTTTAAGCTGCATGAAAGGTATCAAACTAAAGAAGTGTCCTGGGTACCCAATGGGCCAAGTCAAGTGATGAATCTTGCCAAAATACACCACGTGTTTTGAAAAACAGGCGCTGGCTTCACCAGGATGCTCCTGGACACTCAGCACAGAGCAGGAAAGGACTTGGCCATATCCACCCTGGGCTAAGGTCTATTGAAGAAAAAGGTAAGATTTCACACTAATTGACTCCACCTAACTTGGAAGCTTCTAAGGTCTCTGTTACTGTGGTATCACCACCTCAGAAACATTAATAAAATTATCCTTATAATATTTCAGGGGAAAATACTATTATCACATCTGAAAATGGAAAATTAAGGTCAAAAAAAAAAAAGAGAAAGAAAATCAAGGGCCAGGTTTGAGGTCCAAGCAATATTTAAAGTCATCCGCGTGCATCCGGAAAGGTCTAAGTCTGGTTAAAAAATGAAATCCCTTGTCCAAGATCAAACCTCATTCAGAGCAGTAATTGCGCCGCGGAGGCGCAGGAAGCAGACAGAACCGGCCGCTTTGGTCCAGCCCTCCCAGAGCACCCATTTCCAACTCCCAGCCCAGGTGCTGCCTGCATCGCCACAGCAGCCCCACAGCGGGTCAGGCAGGCTGCCACGGGTGGCGAAAGGCTGCCTGCAGAAGATTCGGGCTTTGCCTCGCCCGAAGCATCCGCACCGCTCGTGAGGAAAACAAAAGTGGCAGGAGGGATCCTCAGGGGAAGGCACTTGTCCCGCAAGTGTCACTCTTGGGACCACAAAAGTAAATAATGTTTCATCACAGCAATTTGGTGTCTGGTTTCTGTTTGGGAGTGTGGCTTTTGCTGTGTTGACTCAAAACAAAACTCAGCTTCCCTTTTTCACAGCCACAAAGATGCCAGATTTTCATTCCTGGTGGCGCAAAGCACGGGCAGTGGAGGAGGGGCCCTTGCCGCGCTGAGATATTTTATTTTATTTTTATTTTTTGGTGATATTTTAGCTTTGAGCAAGCTCCCGCCTGGTTAGCAAGCTTCTAGGCTCGCCAACAATATAGAAGAACTGCCTAAGTTACAAAAACAAGTTAATACACAGAAAATATGACTTCAGCAAAGCAGTTGAGCTAGCTGGGTGAACGCGCTGTAATTTGTTACATGCTTCCCTTGTGCGGGGATCCAAAGTAATAAAATATTCCTGTAAGGCTAGAACCGTGAGGCCCAGCCCCAGTACGGCGTTGGGGTTCCAGCACTGGCTCCGCCACACCATCCATCCCCCAGCTCGCCACCGAAAGAAGCCTTACGTGTCCCACCTCCCCAGCACAGCGCTCCGCTCGCCCGTTCAGTTTGAATTTCACTCCAAAGAAAGATCGGATAACCAAGTTATTGGGGAGGTGGCATTGCGGGACACTGGGATGCCGAGACGACACCTCATCTCAATTCAATGCGACTCCAAAGCGCAAACCCATCCGCATCTGGAGCGTCGTGAGAGAATCCCGGGGCTGGATGCACAGCTCCATTTTACAGATGCGGAGGACGGCTCGGCAAGGCACAGGCTGCCTCGCAAGCCCTGCATCCCCTCCATCCTGCTTTTCATTTGAGGCTGACAGGCGAAGCTCGAACACATCGTTACAGCCTCGAGGAGGCTGCTGAAGGTAACACTCATGTTACAAATGAATTAATAGGAAACACTTACCTTCCCCACTAGCTTGCCTTTCCTGTTCATGCAAAGGTAGAAGTCTGTCTCCTTCCCTTTGATCCGGACTTGACTGCCAAAAGTGTCTGTTTCCACTAGAAGCTGGGCTTATAAAGAAAGAAGAAAAAAAAAAAAAAGCATTTACCAATGTGGTCCCGTTAGGTCAGAGCGTCATCAGCGCGTTGCCTCGTTACCTCTACCTGAACCACACCATGCTGGGATGCTCTGCAAGGGCACAACCCGAGGAACCGCCCCGGGGCTGAGCTCCAGCTTGGTCAGAGGTGCAGAGCTGACCCCTCTGCACTGACTCCTACAGGGATGCTCCAGATTTAGCACAAAATGCACATATATGTGTGTGCTCCATCAGTCCACACCAACCCCACCACCCCATCGGCAATGTAACGCTAGATGCTCTCCTTCACATTGCAGGAAGGTTCTCAGAGGGTAAGAATATGGGGTTTATTCTCATGAAAATAAAAGATTAGCACGACAAGAATGCAAATCCTTTCCCTGCAGCCAACAGCCCTCAAACGCTTCACAGAAGTGGTCCAGCCACGCACTCGTGGTGCAAAACGTGGCAGTGCTCTCCTGAAGATCACCACAACAGCTAGCAGGGGACAAATTGAGCGCTGCTGGCCCTCCCTGACGAACACCCACCCTGCAGACATCCTCTGCATGTCTCGCTGTGTTCCCAGGAGGTCACTAATCGCTTTCCAGCAGTCCAGGTCTGTGACTCCTGCTCCAGATGGGAGAAATACGGCCGATCTCATAGTGCCTCACACCTTTACTGAGGCCAGAGCTGGTTTGCAGCACTGCCGGGAGCTGCAGCAGAGGACAGATTTCTGCTGCATCCTCACAAATCACAACTGTATTTGCAGAAGTGGCCAAGCTGCCACCCAGATGCATAACATGCCATCACCATCTCAAAACCCTATACACACTCAAATTCAGTGTTTTATTCCATCTCTGATCTAAACACAAATTCCAGTCATGCTCGAGGTTCAGATTCCAGGAATTTCCCCAGAGAGGCAGGAACAGGCAGGCTGGACATTTTGGTTCAGATCCATCTCCGATACGGAGGGAGAGAAAGGAGACACGGTCGGAACACAATGCAAGAATGTGTAAGTGTCAGCAAGTGCAAACCTACGGCCCTGCTCTGGAAATACTCACGCTTGTAAGACCCGAGCCTTAGCATAGAAACACGGCTTTTGCCAAACTCTGGAGAATGTTTGATCTGTGCTGCAAAAAAAGTCACATTCTTTTTGGCATTCATATTTCAAACTTTAAAACCCTCTAAGAGCAAATACGTTCGCTGTAAGGATTTACCATGGGGATAGAAATAGGAGTTTGTTTCGTTTAAACACATTAATATTTTTCCCACTTTTTAAGGCAGCTTTTGGCTTCTGCAGCAGTGCAAATATCATAAACCTTTAACTCACGAGGGCCCTAAACGGAGTTTTCCCTTTGCAGCTCAGTCACATACACAAGGTCAGAGTTTTCCACTTACCAGCTGTTTACAGTTATTTAGATATTTTTGTTAAACCTGTTACCACAGAGGATATTTAAAGAGTAACTTCTTTCTGACAACAAGTGGGATAATGCATGTATTACAGTAGAATATTACTTGCAATCATGCATAAATGTGGATATTTATCCAAGTCTTTCCAAAACGCGCCATGGTTTTGGGTACCCGCAATGGAGAGCGGCTCACCAGCGATGGTCGGGAGCGGCAGGCTTTCCCTCCCCGCCTGCCAAGGTGGTAGGGAAGCAGTGACTTACCCACACACCGCGGCGAGGAAGGGCTACACCAACCAGAAATATCCCATTGTGGTAAGGATATAAAGATGAGCAAAGCCAGGACGAGGGAGGATGGCACAGAGTCAAAGATGGGTCTTCAAGGGGAAGATGAGCAACACTGCCTATAACTTGGTGAGCACCCACTGCTTCAAGAAGCTCGGGAGGCTGCTCAGATGCCACCCAGCACCAAGGAACAAAGGACAAGCCAGAGGTAGGACTATCTTAAAGGAGGTGACCATCAAAGGTTTTCCCCTCAAACGAACAAGGGCATTAGAGAGGACTAATGGTCAACCTCAGATGAGGAGGGCAGCAGTCCACACACGAGGGAGGGGTATGGAGCCAGCACAAGAGGTCCCAAAGATGGGCCCAAAAACCACAGCCAACACCCAGAGTTCCAAGGAGTCACACACAGATGTACAGGGTCAAACCCACCCAGGCACGCAAACGGACCCAGGGCCACCCACACCGAAGGGGTCAAGCGAGGGCTCCGCAGCCTGCACACCAGCTGGCAAGTCCCTGTCTGAGCTGCGAGGCATTCCCTGTCTGTTCCAGTCTTAGTGCTGCGACGAAAGCTGCTAAGAATAACACTGAATATCAGATACGGGTTTTGGCCAGCCAAAGTAGGAGCTAACACTGACAAAACACTCCAACGCGAGAGCCTCGATCCACATTCCCGCCGGACAGCTGGCAACCCACACCTCTCCAACGCAGGTCCCACCGGCAGCCCACGGTCAGAGGGACGGACACAGGGCACGTCGGCTCGCCTTCCCTACCCCCTCGCTCCGCAGCCCGTATGAGTAATATCCAAGCTGATTTTAATTTGAAAAATATCACCTTAAAAAGATGCCGGTTCCCTGCTGTGAAAATTAAAACCATCTGGATGGAGTGATTTCAAATAATTAATCTAGGTCTCCTTTGACACCGCTACTAATTAAAATATGATACTTTCCTCGTCCTTTTTTAAATAAAGAATTTAAATAAAGTTTAAAGATCTAATAAAATAATGTCATAATTTAGAACTAAATGGAAGTCACCTTTCCTGCAGGCTGCAAAGGTTATCCCCGTGCCGAGACCTCTCCCGGGCTAGTGCCACAGCACGGGCTGAGCAAGCGCCCAGTGTGACACTCACACCAGTAAACGCACCAGCATACACATCCCAGTGCCCCAAAGAGGCTCGCCAGCCCCAGAGATCATCCCGCACCCAGTGTCTGGGAGCGGGGAGCAGAGGGACGGGGGTTCAGCAGACACTACCTGCTCCCCACTGTGATCTGAGCTGCCGAAGCACAGTCTACGGCCACCCGTAGGTACCCACTTCCAAAAAAATCTGGATCTTAAGACGTTGGAAACATGTTCCTCTTTCTAGGGATCCTTGACCTCTTTTCCTACAAGAGAGATCAGTGCAGCTCTAGGGTTGGGTTCATAACCCAGCTGGCTGCCAGCCTAAGGCACCCCTTACCACCAATTCCCCTTTTTACAACTGGGATCTCCCCGAATTCTCTCAGGAACCAAGACAGGGACCTTGGACAACACATCCAGTCAGCTAAAATCAGCTGGGATTAAGTCCTAGTCCTGAACGCTCAGCCACCACCAACAGGATTTAAATAAAACTAAGCTGCGCTTGGCTCTACGATAAAGATGCTACAGCCACAATGAAAGCACCAGGGAAAATCCAAGGGAATTTCCATGAGGAGCTCAGGTAAAATAAACCCCACCAAGCCATAGCAGCATCCACGTGGCAGCCCACTGCTCAGGACACCTGACTTCCAGCTCCGTTAGTCCCTGGAGACACCGTAGGGAGATTACAATCTTTGTTTTCAAAACCCTGCACTCCAGCCTTCAGATCAGGTATTATTGTTTAAATTCTTTGGCAGCTAGATATTCTGGTATATTTTCCAGGGGGGAAAAAAGAAAAAGAGCTAAGGAGAAAAGATGTCTTTAGAGGTGAGATCTGCTGCTGCACGCTTTTGCCTTGTTGGCCCATTTAACCTAAACCTTCCTGAAAACTCCCACTGGAAGAGACTGGAATTCCTCGTATGTCTAGGGGAAAAGGATTACATGGAGATGTTGAAAAGCTATCTTCCAGCTAAGAAAACATGAAGTCAGGGAGATATGTGAAGGTGGCAGAAAATATGCCAAATTATCTTTCAAATATTTCCTGGGAGTGGGAGGACAGGAGCCAGAAAAGCACGGGGAAAGAAAAGAGAGAGACGGCACCTGAGAGTTGTAAGGTTTACACGTACCTATCACAAAATCCTCAGCGCCAGCCAGTTTCAGATAAAGAAATAAAGGGGAAAACACAAGGAAGGTGTTTGGATGCTTCAAGTCTTCGTTGCACTTTTTTTTTCTGATGCAATTACAAATTCAAGGAATGCATTCTCAACACTTGAAACCATGTCCAGTTAATGAAGAGGAAGGATGTACGGATACGCCAAGGCTGGACCGCAGCGTCTGCGATGGAGAGCTGCTTTCCAATTTAGTTATTCTGGTGCTACGAGCCGAGACAAGGCGCATTTCCAGAGTTCACAGCGTACATCGCATCTGATGGGAGAGCACAATCTACTCTCTAAGTAAGACAGAGAAGCCCAGCACGGCCAAGGGTGCTTAAAACAGTTGAAACCTGTTCAAACACGGCCCACCCCTACCAAAACCTCGTGAATCCCTTACACAACCACAACACAGGAGAGAATGACCCCATCTCCACTTCACATTCATGATGTAATTGTGAGGGAATAACGCCAAAATTAGGTAAAGTCTGGAGGGCCTAATAAAGCCCGCAGGCTATGAGCAAGTGAGGGAATCTGGGCTGCATCCTCAAGTCCTGTTTGCACACTTGTACGTTCCTCCAAAGTGCATCATTTCAAATAGTTACAGCCCATACGGCCCAACTCCCTTCTAATTATACAGGTGCAAACCAGGAGTAACCACCGAAATCAATACAGTGGTGCTCAGGAGGGCAGAGCTCTGACCCACATACCACTGCAATTAGCTCATCAAGCCTGTCTCCAGCCAGCATAGGATATGTATGGCGAATTATTAAAAGGGATGGTCATGGGGAGGAGGAGGAAGAGCAGCTCCAAGAGCCAGGCTCCAGGTATTTTCTTCTTTATTTTAAGCCACCACTTTGCACAAGCGAGGGAAGTTCTTAGAGCAGGAAGGCTGCACAGGGAGCTGCGCACTCAAACTTAAGCAAAGCTTTTAACAATGCCTTCTCTCTAAATGAGGTTTTCTTTTCCTTTAAATTTCATTTAAACGTCTTATCTTTTGCTCGGTCAGCTGAGATAGTTAGGGAAAAAGTCATGATTTGGAGTGCCTGAGCCCCTCAGAACGGCAACACATCCATACACGCCAAGCGCTGTTCCCCGTGGGGTGGGAAGGCGAGCAGGACCGAGGGCTCTGTGTGAACAAAGGAAAGAGCGCAGAGACAACCTGCCACCACGTAACAGCCTGAGTAGCTCTCAGGAACCAGACAGGTTAAATATTTGCATGGGAGACATCAGAAGAAAAATCTATAATGCAGCAAAGACCTCAAAGGCACTTGCAGTGCCGCAACCTGATCCTGCAAATCCTTTGACACAAAGGACTTCACAAACGTCGGAAGTCCCTCAAGTGTGGGCAAAGACCCCTTCATGGCTTCAGGGTCCCTCCTCTGCCACCGTTGGACACGCCAGGAGCATGGCTTTGGTCGGGGAAGTGCCAGCTGACCCCTCCTCAGGGCTCCCTGCTCACAAACAACGACCTAACGCCGCGAAGGCGTCCTGTCCCATTTCCAGGACGCTGAGCCATCCCCTCAGCGCTCACTGGGCACGTCTACACTACACGATGCCAAGACATGCAGAAACATCCCTCTGGTGCCAACCACACCAGCCCGAGTACCCAGCCCAGGACAGATGTGCAAGCATGACACACCACTGCAGGCACTTAACCCCGCGGGGCGCACAGACCGGAATATTCAGGTGCTAAAATATCACTTGCACACCAGTGAAACCTCCGCTGTTTCAGCCTGTCACACCATTACAGTGGTCTCATCCATAGGGATGTCCACCTAAAAAATTCCACCACCAGTTCAGTGGTGGCTAACAAAACACACCCAGGGAACGATGCTGAGCTGCTGGTGTTCCCCAAGCATCTTGGGGACCATCCCGGAGAGGGTTTGCCTCCTCACTCTGTAAGAGATACGTTGCTTACAAAAAAATGGCAATAACAAGGGAAAAAGGAGATTCTGAAACAAAAAAAAAAAATCTCCTCTTCTCAGGACTGCCCAGGCTCCTAAAGGATGAAAAAGCTTCCAGACACAGTCCCTGTAAACTCTTCACCACATCTTGGGGGAAGCTTAAATGAAGATTCATTAATTTGAGACCTTTTATCAGTCCGTGCACGTGAAAACTGTCTGATAGTTTAGCTGACATAAGACCAGAATAAATACCAAAGTAGGTCTCAGAGATTTTGCCCAACTTAAGTAAAAAACTTAATAAATCCCTGAATCTGTGAAAAACAACAAAATAAAAAATATCTGAGGACAACATGAAAATTTTAAGTACCATACTACTGACCCAAGCCTGCACTACGCAGAGGCTGGTCATCGTTTACCCACGTGAAAAATGAGTGTAAAATACTCTCATCCTGACACAAAGCCACGTGCACCCATTTGGAGATCTAAGAAAACAGGGTTAAGCAGTGGGGAATCAGACTTGGCCTCTTGCAGATGGTTTATACATAATTCACCATAAAAGACACTAAAAATATTTTGGTAGTTGCTTCAGCAATGGTGAATAAGCTTATTTAGACAAGATTCAGTAAAACTGGAGGCAATAGGTTGTCTGCTTTAAAAACGCCTGGGCGGGGAGCGGCAGTGAGCAAATTCCACGCTGAATTTTGCCACCTGCAGACTTGCAATGACTAAGGAGCCTGGAAAGAGAAACGTTAAAAATGTTAGCACAGAAATTCCTCTATCTCACCGGGGTGTCCTGCTGCCTCCAAACATGGCTCGAGTGGACAGCATGGCTACAGAGGCAGGAAAACTGCTTGACGAGCTGCCAGGCTCCCAGTCTGGAATTAGTGAAGGATGAGCCTCAAAAAAGCTCAGCAGCTCTGTTATGCTTGAAAAAGCACCTAAAATGAAAAATAAAGGGCCAAACCCTGAGGTCTTTGATCATTCTCATTTGAATAAACTCCTACCAGCACAGGCGAGCCCGGCAGACAAGGACCTCAGAACCTGGCCGCGAGCGCCGAGCTGAAATGCGTCCAAAGCACTGGAGTCTCTCGGGTCTGGAAACAGCGTGAACCTTTCCCGTCCCACAGAGGGTTAGAATTACCACAAGAACAAACCCTGCTGAAGTTATTTTGACTCTCTTGTTGCCAGTCTCAGCTGAACCCAATAAAAACAGTGATATACACAAAAATAACAATAAGCTGAGAACGACAGCTATGGGAACCCCATGTACTCTTGCTTCTCCAAAGCTGCTTTATCTGCGGCCAGAAGCGCAGGGCAGACCACATTTACCCTGAAGCACCCACCCACATCTCTTGGGCAACCGGTGGTTGGTTGCTCATCCTCAGCACCGGAGGAGGCGCGACGTTAGCACCACCACAACCTCTTACCGAGGAGTCCCAAACCCAGAAACATGTACCATATGCCAACACCCCGACAGCTGCACGTGCTCCAAAAGTCAGTCCATCCAGGTTCCGCTGCTGTATTTGTGAGTGCTCCAAAATGGGGCTAATCAAGAGAAATCCCTAAAGTATTTGCAGCATCACCTGAATTAAGATTATTAGCTCTGTCTGATATAAAAAGATGCTATGCTTTACCGAGCAGGTTTTATTATTCTGTGCCCTCCAGTAAAAGTTGAAATTACAACAATTAATTTTATGGATAGAGGTATAACCACGCTCATGTATTTTCTCCAAGGGGTTCATTGTAACTTCCCCTTCTTCCAGCAAGTGAAAAATACGCTGAAAATAAAGTTGCAGTATGCTCCAGTATTTTCAATGGGATTCTTGTGGCTCTGGAACCTGGAGGAGCCAAGGCAGCAGCACAATCTATCAGAAAAAAAAAAAAAAATGTTCTCCCACATGTGGAAAACTCCTCTATGCTTTAAGATTTTAAACAGGGTTTGCACTTACAAATGGATGCAAACTCAGTTTCAGATATCTGACTTCCTAATGCTTGTACTGCTGATGCTCACTTTTGCCATATAAAAGATAACATACTATTAAGTGAAGTACACGAAATCATCACTCAGGCTAAGGCTGAAAGAGGTGGACAAGAACGGATCTTCCATAGCACCTGGAGACACACACCCTCTGGAACCAACTGCACCTAAAGCGAGTCCCTTGGGTGAAGCACCTTGGAGGAGGCTCCTCCCATCAGTCCCTCGGAAAAGGTCCCTCCCTACAGACCTAGCACAATTCTTTCAACTATTCTCAGAGCAGCAGAAACAGAAATGAAAAAAAAAAACCCACCGATATCACATCAACTCTGTCTTCAGCACTTTTGGTTCCATATCTTTGTTTTTGCAAACACATTCTTCACAAAGATTTTCTTAAACTATTTCCCCCAGTGCACAGCACAGGTAAGAATATTCATTTTTTACTGCAATTTAATTGCATTAGAAGTTTTTAAAGTTTTTTTTTTCCCTGATTTCTAGAGTCATTTGGGGCAAAAGGCATCTGGCACTGGGTATTTAAACAAGACCTGTCAGAATTGTAAAATTAGTTTTATGTTTTAATAAGGGTACTTTAAAAATCTCAAATATAATTCTGCATTCAAACCATAAATGTTTGGATTAAGAAAAGATCTCATGTTAAATCTTTATTAAAAGTAAATCAAGTACAGAACTAAGCCAGCCCTCATCTGTGGCATTATAAACACAAGTAGTAAAGAAAAGGTAACGTCTCTCAGCGTATTTTGGGGTATTCTGCGTTTAAAGAATCAGCACTTAGCTCGGAGGGCTCTTCGGCCAGCTCTTTAATCAGCACATAATTCACTTCAAAAATCTTCAGACACACAGGGAAGGGACAAAACCCAAAGGACGAACTCTTCTTCCAGCACTCGCTATCCCACACCCATGAGCACATCCCTTCTCCTCGCCCGGACACCTTGTTACTCTCTCATTTTACCTCCCTCTACAATCTCTGGAGGAGACCGGAGAAGGAAATTCCCCACCACTATCTATACAAAGTAGACTTGAAACATTTACAGGCAGTCCTGCCGGCCACATCTCCCTGCAAAGCTCAAGGAGCAGAGCTGCCCTCACCTTTGTCACAGGAGGATGAAGCCACCTTAGAAACCAGCCTAGGTGACCAAGTCACCCCATGCTTGAGAGAGACAAGCCCTTGGCCAACAATGCCTTATCTCCAAGGGCTTGTAAAGCCCAGCGCAGTGTTGCAGTCACCCTGGGACTGACACACGGCAGGAGAGAGTCATTTCTCCATCCAGGACCCCAAAAGAGCAAAGGCACTGGCTAAAGCGAACAAAGGAGCATCTGCTTTCCCTAAATCCAGGCGCCCACCAGGCCCAGTCCTCCTCCGCAGCGAGTAGGGACCCTTTGCAGATGAGGGGAGCAGGAAGGGAAGAGCCACAGGTGCAAGCGACCACCACGCTGCCCTCCTCCCAGCCTCCAGCCACCCCGACCTGGCATTTCACTGCAGGTCCATCTCCGGTGTGAAGAGTTAAAGCTCATCCCCCAACCAGCAGGGATGAAAAGGAGACAAAAAAGCAGGATGCTGGTGAATGCCAGCAGTGGGTGGCCGACAGCCCCTGGCCGGCGCGCTCTGCATACAACAGGCACAGCCAAGTGTGTCTGGCACCAGACAATTATTTTGCTGGAGGTGCGTGAGGCGGGAGCGCCGAGAGCCATTCTCATGGCGAAGCAACCAGCCATGTCAGCTAACAAAACCGCTCGCTGGGAAGCATCCCTCTCCTTGCTCCCATCTCCTCACTGGGGTGTGTGTTTCTTTTTTTCCCTTTTTTTTTTTTTCCCTCCTGTGTTGTCCTTCCTGCTGGGGTATTTGCAGCTCTGGAAAAAAAAAAAAAAAGCAGGTCAAACATCCTCAAATGGAGTATTTAGTGCTTCCCCTCGGGTTTCTGCGGCTTCCCTGCCATTTTCCTACCGGCCTCGGGAGTGCGGCAGTATTTATGGGGTAGCGAGCTGACCCCTTCGCTGCGGTGGGCAAAAGTGCCTGACTAAGTGCTGCTAATGCGTTTCGCATTTGTGCTCGGGGGCAGGAAATCTCAACTTCCAGTGCCAAGGGGTTAATTATAATTTATATAGCAAGATCTCAGGCTGTGTTATTTTTTTTTTTTCCTCCAGCTAATTAAGAGGTACAATTACCTTTGAGAATCAAAGGGATATTTTGGTACCCAGCACTTAGAAACAGATTACAGGCACTTAAAAGACAAGGACATCTTTGCTTTTCTAAGCACGCTTAGTTTTTGATTGAGATCATTAACAAGAAACTTGTATTCCTGATCCACCATCACAATGTGCTGGAGACCACCTATGGAAGACATCACAACAGGGTAACTCATATATAGCATCGCTGCTTTCCCAGCAATTACCTACATTTTACTGATACATCACTTGCCACTCAGGGCTCCGGCAAAACTTTCTGCTCACTAATTAACAAAGCTTCCTAATAACCCTGAGGTGGGTAACACCTAACCAGGCCAGTCTGTGCTCAGATTGCAAGCCCAGGAATACTTACTCCCCAGGCAAGTAGCAGGTTGGTGAATACTATTGCTGTATTATTACTAATTATTATTAAATCATCCCAAACAGCAGGGTAGCCTCTCTGCATTGCCCTCTTCTGCCCAGTGGCCCAATGCAAATGGTGGGGACCACTTGCCATGCAGGCCTTAGGGAACTGGAGCCGAGGGATGATAGCAGCACCAGTACCAGGGGTAGATACGAGCACCCAGCATAGCGAGGCAGCCAGGGAGGCTGGTGGGTAGCACCTGTGGGACCCACCTCCAGCAGCTCCAGCCGTGGGCACACGCAGGGCAAACGGTGCTGGGGTCCGCTGGGGCTGGGATGCTGGGAGCAAGCCCATCACCTCCCACAGTCTCCCTCCGTCAGCTCCTTGCCTTCATCTTTGCGCAGAGGTTTAACAGTTACTGGTCTCCTCACCACTCAGGGGTGTTCGCAGAGCCATTTGCAAAGGTTTAATGTAATTGAATATTCAGATGTAGGGAGAAGCAGCTGAAGACAGCGAGAAAAGGTTTGGGGAACCCTTAAAGTCCTGCTCCATGGAGTCACTAGAGTCACACATGCAAGGCAGGCTGCAGCCTCAGCTTGACTTGGCACAGGCTGCGCAAATACATCTTCCACCATTCGTTACTTTTTCAGGATGCAGAGGGCTATTGCTCTCTGGAAAATTAAGCGCTGCAGTTAGAAACTGAAGCTACGTCATTGTCAGCAGACCAGATACACCACAGGCTCTCGCGCATCTGTACCAGCATGCTGCCTCCACCCTGACCCCAAAACACAGCCAGAAGCAGACGTGAGGCTGGCAGGGGCAAAGACAACCAACCCTTTCTCTAAGGAGGGGGTCAGCGTTAGGACCAAGAGGAACATGCCTGTCCATGTGGGTTAGAAATGAAGCTCACGCTGCCAAAGCCAACAAGAGAGCTCAGCAGCCGGTATCCAACACCGGCGACCCTCTGCCCGCAGCTCGATTGCATCACGGTGGGTTCATCGGGCTGCCCTTTGATGCGCTGACAGCCGCAAACTCGCCGTGTGGAATTTGCTAGGAAGCGGGTGGAAGCATGCAAACCACAAACATGCCGTGTGAAGCGCTGCTGTTAAATTAGAAGGAGATAACGCAGTCGACACCTCAGCACGGCGAGATGCCGGCTGGTACTGCTCAAAGGAGCTCCCAGAAGTTCATTCAGAAACTCGACAATCAACACGTCCTATGGGTATTTCCATCCCTTGACGCCGCTCGTTGATAGACGATTGCCAGAGAAAGGGCGCACTAGTTGTCGCAAGCCATTTTACAAGAACATTGACAAAACTACGCAAACCTGTACCAAGCAGAGCGTTTCCAGCACCACGGGAGTCACCAAACAGAATAGTCTCCTGCACTGAAGCAGGCTAAGTGCAAATGAGGAAGGTTTTCCTATGCAAAGGCTGAGAATAACCAGCGTAGAAGAGAGGACGGTATTTTTTAGAGGGTTTATTACTGTCTACAGGAAGGCATCTGTCTCCTCGCACCAGGTACAGCAATGGATGCTGGTGTAGGCAAGAGGCTGGGAAAGGACCTGGCTTAGCACTGGAAAAAAGCAAGACAAGGATAACAAAACTGTTGCTTGTAGTCCTGGCTTAAGTCACTAACCTGCACAACATTCAGTGAAAAGGACTTATAAATGCTTAATCAGCAACATGACTGAGATGTATAGGAAAGAAAAAGAAAGAAAGGGCAGATCCAGAGGGAGACACACGTACACCAGCAGTACCTTTCCCTACAGCTTGCTATTTATTGAAGCAGCAGCAAAAGCTCCAGCGCACTTCAGAATACAAACGCTGACACGGAAATTCAGAGCCCTGAACCGCTTCCAACAGGGAAAATATACTGACCGCAGTCTGTTTGGAGGTCAAACAAAATCAATAGCCTTTCTCTCCAGTCTGTCTCTAAACTAAGCTTCTTTCAAAGACATCCACAGAAAATGGATCATCTTTTGTTGTTGTGTGCAGTTTTGGGTTGGACTTTTTTTGTTTTGCCTTTTTTTAAGTGGTCAAACATTCATATGAGTATAAGAAACTCCTTCCTCCCTCAACATACTGAAAGGATTGTATAGAGGTCAAAACTGCCCATCAGTTTTACTACACAATAGATGAGTTATCCAGTTCTTGGGGAGGAAACCAAGCTGGAAGCCGCTTAACACTCGGTGAGAGAGGAAAAAATAAATCAATGTATTTGCTTGATTGGGGTCCGTTTAAAGCTGGTTGTCAATTAGTTCAACACAGTCTGCTGTTAGAGAGCACAACAATTTAGCCCCAGGAGCTGAAGTTTGCTGCGTTTCCTCAGATTCCTCCTGCTGAGAGACAGATACGGGCTGCAGCCAGGTCAGGCACCGAGGAGGAGCGAGGCTGGAAGTCACAGCCATGGAGCAAGAGCCAGTGAAAGAGCGCCTGACATGGGATACAGCAGGAGTCCTTCCTTCCACACGAAGCACACAGTAAACTGGATTCATGTCCAGAAAGGAATAGATAACTGGTTGCTGCACTGGTACAAAGTGTGCCTCTCCACTCCGCAGCACATAGCTTTTAAGATAAACCGCAGTTCCTATACCCTTGCGCACATGACATCATCTTTACAGACGTAAGTGGGTCACCCCAAGCTGAGGGAAAAGGCAGAAGGATTAAAGTGGTAGAACGGACAGCTTTGCCTACATTCCATTTTTTAAACAACAAATTCTTAAAAATCTCGATACAAAAATTACAAGGAGAAAAGGGAGGGACAAACCACAAAAAGACACTTCCTAATGGTCCCACTGAATGCATCCAAAGGAGAACCACTGCCTTCAAAGCAATGGATCATTGATGACTCCATCTGCCAGTTCTGTTCTGACAATCAGTGGTGAAAGACACTCACCAAAACAAAATAATTTAGGCTTGGGAGGCTCTCCAGAGGTCCTCCAGCTCAACCCTCTGCTCAGAGCAGGGCCCATCAGGGCTAGACGCTGTTGCTTCTCAGCTGTGTGCCAGCTCCCCTGCAGTAGGTTGCTCTTCCCAAGAAAGCAGAGATCCCTGTCTGGTTTAAGCATAGCTAAGGGTGCGTGATCGCTGTGCCAGAGATGTGGCTGGAGAGCGACAGACTTACAGACTTGGGGCCCAGCACCAGCAAAACTGAGAACAGCCCTCAGCAGGAGGGAGCTGCCCATGGCCATGAGCCTCCAGAGCCCACGGAGCCACACCAATCCACGTTTACCTAACAGACATCCCCCAGCACTGAGCTTCGCTGCTGTCAGTACCTACACTAGCTATATTAAAGCTACTGTATGTCTCTGACTCCCTTCCAAGCGCAGCGCGCCAGCAGCGCCACGCTTCCTGACTCATCCGCCGCCCTGCACTCACAGATGCCACAGGAAGAAGGGTTTGTTCCACCAGCCGCCGGAAAGGGCACCTCATTTCTGAGTGAACATATTTAGCATCCTCTAATTAGGATCTCCGCTCCTCCCCATGCCCACACAGGTCTAATAGTTCCAGCGCTAGAAAATCCTGGCGAGGCTCAAAACAGGTTTCAGCAATGGTGACGGTCAAATGTTCACCCAAACTCAGAGCTGCAAGAACAACCAAGGCTAGTAGCTAGAAACAAAAGTGCAGTTTCTTTGCAATGCTTTGTCTCCCCTCCTCCAGCCCTCCCCAGGTGGAACAATTCACCCCGTGACTACACAGCTCTTACAACTTGCTTGTTAGCACCCCCAAATTAGTAGGTGTAAAGTCAATATCCTTTTGCCTATTTACTCCTAATGAGTCACCAGGCAGAAACTTAACTTGAAAAAAAAAAAAAATCAGTTCCAAATGCAGATGCAGAAGCAAATGAAATAAAGGCAAGAATCACCACTGAGCAAACCTCACACAAAGGCAAGGGGCTGGGCACACCACGCAGCACCCTGCCATTGTCACCGGCTAAAACCTAACAGCTTTGATTTGCCTCCCACCAGCTAAAATGGTTTGAAATGCAAGGTCTGAACAAAGGTGCAAGACGCAGGAGGAATGGGAGGCACTGCTGGGCACTTAATCTCCTTTCAGTCTCACACAGGAGCTCCAGGAACAGCTCTGAAGAAGCCGGTGGAGTTTCATGAGTGAAGGAAAGAGGATAATCAGGGCTCAGTTGTAACAGGGATCCAGCCCTGTGATCCCTCCGTGCAACCAGCAGAAATGTTATTTGGGATTTATACCGAAATTACCTTTAGGCAAGTTCCTTTGCTGCTGGAATCTGGGACAAGATCCCTGATCCCAACAGGACCAGACCAGCTTTCAGCAGCTGCAGAGTCCACCCTCTGCCTGGAGACAATGGGCGACTGGAAACTAGGAACCCCAAGCACCCTCATCTGCTTCAGTACTCGCTCCTGCAAAAATCTGCCAGAGCAGTAACAGGGGGTTCGTGGTGAGGATACCCCTCGCTCCCATACCACACCGAGGGCATGGACACACTGTAACCCTTGTGACTGTCCCTGACAAGTGTTGAGGCCACTTGGTCATTATTTTTTTTAGATTTATCTGGTGTTTACGTGCCATCCTAATTCTTAGCCTTCTCTATTGCTTCTCCACACCAAGGTCTTCACCGTCTCCAGTGGCTGCGGGTGATGTCCCCTGCCGCTAGAGCTCCCATCTCACATCAGACTATCCGTTTCCTCTCCTGCTTGTCCTTCCAAAAGCACTTGAGAACATCAGGTATAAACCAAACCATACCAGCAGTACCAACTTGAAGCCAGGATCCCAAGCATATGTCGCCTACCATATGCTCCAACCCCAATGGCTTGCGTCACCATCACACCACTCCGACGCAACATCCGCTCTTCCATCCCAGCTCTTGGATGAGGAACAGAGGCAGTCGAGCAGTGTCAGAGCACAAGGACTCTTCACGATGCTACCTGGGGCCAGATCCTTCCAGCCAGTACAGCTGCCCTCCAGTTGTGATCGCTGGGGAACTGCTTGTTGGAGAAGACCCAAGACTAGTTACAGCTAGAAGAAGGTAGAGTAACAGCAGATAGCAGGATTTTTTTCTTATTGCTTTGGGAAGAAAAGCACCCTTTTTGGCAGCTGTGAATGCAGAGGAGGAGAAGGCCTTTTAGGCACTCATTTCAGCTCTCACAGACAAGAGCAAAATAAATCTGAGCACTACTCAGGGATTCTTCAAGTTCAACCACTCCAGGTACCATCAGTAAAGGACAGGCACATCCCCAAAGTGACTACAGCAGAAGCCAGTGACACAAAGCTCAGGAAACATTTAGAAGGTCTCAGCTCCTATGTCACCATAAAAGTACAAATTATCTGTTACAGGCATTCATCAGAAAATATGTAAAATTCACCAGGGACCAAAGCGTGTGCTATATATGCTGGCACAGCTCATTAAAAGGGATGTTCAGACAGCAGCCATGCGACCATCTCCCTCCAACCCCAATACCTCTTCGTTACACTAAGAAAAAAATATGGTTTTTGGTTTTTTTTTTTACAGCGCCCTCTCACTCCCTTTACTTCCAGCTCGCCTTCCCTTCTTGCGAGCGCTGAGACCGCAGACGCTCTACACGTGTTCTCTGCATCCGACTGGCAGGCAGTCTGGAAAATGCCAGTATTGGAACGGTCTGAATTCAGCGGTTTCTGAATGCTGATCGGACACTATTTCATTCAAGCCACAGATAGTCATTTTTTGGGGGGTATTTTCAGCTCCTTTTTTGGACTCGTCCAGATTTCCAAGCGTCATGCATCAGCAATTTCTCCTCTTTGGAGCTTCATTATTTTTCACCTTTCCGCCGAGCCTGAGGCTCGGTGCAGTTTTGTAGGGGACCGAGCTCTTCCTTCTTCTTCCAGACGGCCACGCAATGCTACTGGCGTTGTTAATGTTTGCTGTGCTCCACCTCGCAGCTGCGGAAATTCCTGACTATCTGGTTTCTAAGAGAGCTGAGGTGAAATCTGAACGATCGAAGTACCTTATTTTTTTAGAAAGTCTAACACCTTTCTTGAGGAAACCCCAACCTGAAAACAGGAATGGTCTCACAGCATCTAAAACCACCAAATAATCACTTCTAACCAGGCTACAGATGTGATCTCCATTACCACCATCTCTTTAGCATCTCTCCATTTGCAATGTTTTCATCCTGACAGCACAGCTATGAGGGGAGGGAACAGTGCAACCCTTATTTTGGAGATGAGGGAGGGACACGTGAGGCGATTGAGAGGATGAAATTCTCACCACTTCATTATACATGAGGAGCAAAGGTCCTGCTCTCTCCACTGTCTAGTGGGTCCCATCTCAGCGTCCCACCACCCAACCCGGGCAAAGTGGCATGATGGAAATGCTCTGGCTGAGTGACTTGGCTACCACCACCACCACATCTCCAGCAAAGCAAGCTACTGACTTCCGGTATCTCAAACGGCAACCTAGCAAGATCCCATGTGATCTTCATGAAGCGTGCTCTTTACACACCAAGCTTTGGATTTCCTATCCTGTCTTTAGTTAGGCGTGTTCTTAATAGGGTTATTGACATTTTTCATTTCCTCCAAATGTTTTTTTTATGAAGGACAAGCCTCAGTGGCCACTTGAGAAGATGCATGGCAATGTACACCAAAGCCAAAATGTACAAGACAATTTGTTCATGATGTGTGCCTTTTACTCTGGAGATGGGGAAAGCAATTTAAAAAACACCTTCAGAAATGTAGAGTAGCCTTTTCGCAGGGCACTTTTAATTCCATTCCAAGAACCGACTTGAATTCACGACTGGCTGAATGCTTAGATAGGGGAAAAACCTCAGATACCACAATCAAGACTTGATAACAGACACTAGCATAAAACTGCAATAAACTCAAAGGATCACTCTCAGCATTTGTGCACAGAATCACTCATGGGAGAGAAATATATTTGAAATCATGCAAACTTCTTCCAGAACTCCACCATGGAATGGTTTGGGCTGCAAGGGACCTTAAAGATCATCTCCCAGTATCCACCCGACAGCTCCCAGGTACAAATTTCAGATAAAAGTAGTCTTGTAGCATATGCAGAACACATTTTCAGAGCCACAGAGGAGAAGGGGAAGCTCTAACTATTTCTGTGTTATTTCACCACAGCCAGGGAAGAACATTTAGCAAAGCAGCTGCTTGAGCTTCATGGGAAAGAACCGTAACCACAGCAAGGCAGGGACAAATAATATCATATTGACCTGTCTTCAGGGCCTGGATCCACATTTTCATAAAGTGTCTCGGAAGATAAATCACTATACTAATAATATTTGTATTGATTATCTAAACTGAAGCAGCAATCGACTCCATTGTCTCACTTCCTCTCAAATTGCTCACAGATGGGATCCTATTTCCTATTCCGCATTTCTAATAGGAACACAAATCACAGCACAGAATCATATACATACACAAACTGTTAACAAAAACCCTTTTATGACTTGCATGAAAAAACAGATTTTTTTTTTTTCCACTTTGTAGCTCACTTACCACTCCACACAGAAATTAAAAGTGACAAATTATCAGCAGTGCTCTAAATTACTTCTCCTCATTATTTCTGGGGCCCTAATATTTACTGACAGGCCTATGCTTTCTGAACCCTGATCAGTGATTACAGAGGCTTGAAGCTTGGGCACAGAGCTAAAAAGCGATTTTTTTTTTTTTTTCCTGTGAAAGTCAAGGCTCTTTAAGCCATCTCAAGGTCTAGAAACAGGGAAATTAAAAGTCACCGTACAGGAAGTCACTGACAGAGAAAAAACAAACAGCAGCTTCTGCTGTTACCACAGGTACAAAACAGGGATCGCGGCAGAAAAAGCTGAATTTCAGGTGTGAAGCTGGCTGCAGTGGGAATTGGGGGTAGCAGCTAGCAAAACCAAAAGTAAAGGAAATTGGCAACAATACTTTGTTCGAAATAGTTTCTGTCATGAATCAAAAAGCAAAAGGCTTGGATTTTTCTTCCTAAACTTCTCATCCTAACTAAGCATCCCCTGCCCTGGCACAGGCACAGAATACAGCAGAACAAAAAACAGAAGTGTCCTGCATGCACAGAGGGTTTGTGCAAGCTGCTTACAGCACATTTCAAACGGCTGCCCGACCTGTCGGAGTCACAGGGAAGGCGAGGGCGGCCAAGGCCCCAGCTGCCCGGGAGCTCCAGCTCCGGCCGCCCTGTGCGTGGTTCCACAGACCAACGCTCACTTTCCAAGGACAACCTTGCCACTGCCCCACTGCAGGGGGTAAAAGGGAAAAAAAAATTAAAAATTACAAATAAATTAAGCAATTGGGGGATGCTGGGCAAAAAGGGAAAAAAAAAAAAACAGTGCCACAACAAAGCAGCTGGGCGGCGAAGGCCTCTCTGGCTCAGGCCAGGCCCCGTCCAACCATACAGCTGCCGTGGTGAATGATCGTCCCTTCCGCTGGGGTCAGCTCTGCCCCTGGGCTAAGTAAGTGAAAATAAATGGTTTAGAAGATAAAAGGTCTTTAAAAAAAAATATATATATTTGTCTTGTTGTCATGTCAAAACTGTAATGGGAAGAGACTGGAGGCAGCGATACATCGGTTAAATAGGAAACAACCACCCTGATGGTTGAGAGGAATAAATTACAAAGCAAATCTCATGCGGGATGTCGGTCTGAGCCGCACCGGGATGGACAGCCCTTTGTACATACCTGGTTCCTGGGAAGAAAAGCAGATTTCTGAGCATCCAGCCTGTGGAAATACAGCTATATTTAACCAAACCCAATTGCTACTTGGGCTACATCTCCTGCCTTTCTTGCAGGTTAATTCCACACCTTCCAGCCACAATGAGTTAAGTTTATTTTCTTCCTGATCTTCCCAAGAGAGGGATCAAAATTTATTTTAAGTATTCCAGTGAGGGAAAGGGTTAATCAGGTTTCCCAAGGCAGTTCGCTGTTAAGGTGCCAGAAATACCAAGAGGAAGGAATGACTTGCTAAAGATGGGACAATGGCACTGGTATTTTGCATTTGTTTCCAGGCTTTGAGATAGAACAAATGGGAGTCATTAGTGAAATGAGTTTAGGGAGTTCTAAATTAGCTGTCAGGCTGCCAAACTCGAAGAAGTGCTATGTCAGCTCATTAATTCTGGAGAGCACAGGCTCACCCAAACCTAGGAAGGAATCCTGCAAAATGTAGAGTCAATTAAAGGAGGCTATTTTGCTATAATAATATTTTCCACACGTATTACACCTCCTCATGGAACAGAGCCCACTCCGACCACAAATGAAATCTCCGGCGGGATGGAGTGTGGCTGATGTCTAGACAGCTGTAATGCACTCGCCATGGGCTCGTCTACCAGCATCTCTGGGAAACTCCAGCTAGAACAGAAGGCAGAGACTGCAAGCTGCGGAGCACATCACCCAGGAAGGCGGCACCCGTCTCCCCGAGCTCTTCGCTTTCCCTGTACCACCCAAAAAAGCACGTCTGTACGGGGAGTGATGTTCTCTACCAGGAACGCCCATGACACACGGACGTAACGCCTGGCATCATGCACGCACGCCGGGCTTGGCCAGCCTGACCCAAGTTTGACAACACCCTGCTAGCCAACCCAGGCTTGGTTAACCTCCCAAACCTGCTGTCTGGAGAGCGTCTCTTGAGTCCTGAGCTAAAACCCCCTGAGAGTTCAGGGGGAGCCTCAGAGAGGACCTCACTGGCTCAGGGTCCAACCTCCTGGGTGGCTGACACCACCACCAGCAGTGGGATGCTGAGGAGAGATGTTGTACCTGTGCCCTGCCCCTTGCACAGGGGGTCCTCAAACAAAGCCTCCCATGCTGTAGACTAGAAGGTTTAGAAAATAAATGGTTTGTAACTTTCTAGGGGACCTAAGAGTTTTGTTTTTTTTTTTTAGACTGTGAAAGACTGTCAATGGACAAAATACCACTGCATAACAACCTGGAACACACTGACAAATAATTTACCTACACATACCACATCCCAGCCTTCAGGACACCCAAGCACTCACCGCAAATAAAAGTTACCTCCACAGAGAGGGCAAACCCAAAGACCCCTTGCATCCCCCTCTCTTCTGATGGCTATCACCGCTCATCGCCCCGTGGGACAGCAGTAGCCAGGGACAAATTAAAACAAAAATCACATGGCTGTGAAATACAAATGAGGCAAAAAAATGCCTTCACCCAACCAAGAGAGCTCTGTCTCGCCAACTGCGCCGGATACAAAGATCGTGAACAAACAGGATAGAATGTCTTCTGCCTTTTGTGAAATGAAAATAAATGAAAGGATCTAAGGTTTCAGGTCACTGATCCCTCTCTTCCCTATCTGTACCATTTATCGGAGGTAGAATATAAAGGTTCCAGGTCTTTTTTTTTTTTTGTCAGCACTTTAATGGTTGTTTTTTCTCCTTCCCCCTTTCATTTTCTGAATGAAAGGACCACTTAGGAACCTGTAAAGTAATAATAAGCTTATAACAGGAATATTGTTTTTCTGGGCCAGTGCAAACTCCTCCTGAATAGGTTGAAGAGATTAAAGTAAAAATGCAATCTGTAAATAGATCAGTCTTTTAATTAGTTTATAGTCTGTTAAGAGATAATATTTTGCTCACATAGATCGTCTGTTATCTAAAGATCTCAGAGCACTTTAGGAACATCAATTAAGCCTTAAAAAAAAAGAACAACCTTGGGAGATAGGTAAGTGTATTTAGATTAATTAGTGTTGCTGTGAGCAGCAGGCATTATTATTAGATTTAATTTAGTCCAATAATTGACTTATCTGTTAATGGATTTTAATTCATCTGAGAAGGGATCAAATCCATCTGATTAAAAGGATTACATTGACTCAATTAATTCTATTAACTGACTTAATTTGCCATTTAATAATTCGACACACAGGGCCAGATCTTGGCCCCGAAGAATCATAAACCAAAAATTACATACTGGAGTTACTATGCCAGCAAAACTATGCATAGCAGAGCAGGCATTTTTCCTTGCACATGGCATTTGCAGACCCGGATAAAATATTCAAGGGGGGCTTCCTCTGGCCAGATCCCCCCTGCCCTGCGGTACCTCCTCCCCTGAACCAGGCCTGGCTGGTCATTTTGGTCATTGCGCTGTACTCACAGTGGCTGCCTGCGATCTGCCACCTCCCCTCTTTTCTGGGCATTCTCTTCAACCAAGAGGTGAGAAGTTTTACAGAAGTGAATAAAGCCTTGCAATAAAACGAATCGCCCTTCAAAGGCAGGACAACCTCCCACGCCAGCCATTTGGAAGCTGTATATGTGCAAAAGAAAAAAAAAAAAAGCATCTCTTGGACACTGTTCTTTAACCAGCTGTGAAGGTATAAGAGGAAAGGGGAAAGGTGTTAAATGTTATTAGCTCTCCCATCCTTAAAATTGGCTAGTCCTGAACCCCACAGACCTCAGCCACACCATGCTGCTCCTCAGAGCTTCCCACACCAAGACGGAGTCTGTGTTGCCCTTGCCTAAAGTTACCTTCTCCTAACGGGGCTGAGCCGTTGGGAGAATTCAGGGCTGGAGCCACGTCACAGCAGGCACCTTTTCCCATGCCTCTTGCCTTTTCTCAGACATTGGCTCTTCCTCACCCTCCCAAAGCTGGGCTCTAATCCTTAGGCATCAACCCACACCACCTCCACCACCATCTCTCCCCTGGCAGCGGGGCCAGGGCGAAGGCACGAAAAAGTGGGGGAGCTGCACGAGACCGCACCGTCTGCGAGGGCGACGCAGCCAAGAAATGAGCTGGGTGCTCCCCAGTGCTAAGCCTGGCTCTCAGTCACCGTGCCAGCACAGAGGCAGCAAAAGAGGGAAGAGGAGAAAAAGGGCAGGAGGAAAAGCAGCCATCTGCGGCAGGGGAGGAAAGGTGTCCTCCTTCAGAGGCAGATCCACCAGCGAGACGGAAATGTAGATCAAAAGTTTGCAACTGTCGAGACCCCCAGACCTGGTTTAAGCCTCTCTCTGGTCTTGATCAAAGGTTACTCCGTAATAATGCCTCGGGAGGAGGGGTTCCCAGCACATAATGAATCCTGTGTCATTGCCTTTGTATCCAGTTTTGGCTGTAACGCAGATGGTTCTCACTTCAGTAACTCCGACATCTCCCCCCCTTCATTATCACAGCTAGGAGCTCTGCACAGTCACATCCTGGACCCCCGCGTCCCACCTCACTGTCTCCTCGATTATCATGCTCTACACGTTCCCACGCCACGCGAGACGATGAGCAGATTACCATAACCTTTCAGCAGGGCTAGGGACAAGAAGGCTTTGCAGCTTGACTCGCCAAGGAGTTTTACTAGGAGGTGCAGAGGAGGGAGCAAGGTGGGTGTTGGCAAACAGCCTCCATGGCCGGAGCCCTCTGGCTTGTTGGAAGGACACTGGCAACCAGGAGCAGAGAGGATTCGGTGGCGAGCAGCGACGCCAGCACCAGGGAGCTCCCCAGATGGGAAACCTCAGGCTCTGCAATCGTGGAGCATCGCCACCGTCACCAGCACGCTGCTGCGTGAGGATTTGTTGTTCAGGCACGATTGCATATGCATGAAGGGGACAAGATGGGCTTTGACACATAAATTAGCACTTGTCAGCTGCTCACGGGCACACTTCCCTGCTGCACCCCACTGTAAGTGCCGCCTTCTTTTATGGAGAGGAAAACCACATCACAGTACCTGACAGCCAAGCGTGGGCAAGAGCGTTTCCCAGGAAGCCAGCACGCAGCAATGAGTTTACATACCCAGCCTTAAGAAGATGAATGCAATAAAATGACACAATAATTAGCAGCCAAGTGGCACTTTCCACTCCTGTTCCACCTGGAAATTTGGGAATGACAAAGGACAATGCTGAGGAGACCTCAGGCAGGCCTCTTCTGAGAGACTGGGTGACTCCAGACCACAGCCATGGGGTTCACTTCACACCAGCCAGGTGCCTCTCACTGTCCCCTCCCACAGCACAGCTCACCCTGCTCCTCCGGCCGCCCCAGCACCAGCAGTAGCCGCCCTTTGCACCAGCCACGGCGCCTTCTTCACCCTGCCAGAAGCTCCCCGAGAGAAACACAGTTCCCTGATTTTGACCTGCCACCACCAGAGCCCACCCCCACCTCACCAGTGCTTCATGTGGAGTCAACCTCACGTGAACGTGCATGCTAGCCAACACATACACACAACCTCTGCAGCAACGCACAGGGCTGTACATCCACAAGAGAAAAAGGACCAGTTCTCTGGATAGCCTTAAAAATCCTTCCAGTAACCAACTTGAGCAAAAGTATCTCTGCTGCAAGCATCGCAAAATGTACCAGAATTAGTGTTCTTTTCATAATTCAGCCTGCTAGCAGCATTTCTAGCATGTTACTTGTGCACAAATCACAACGAGAATAGCTGAACACATTGCTAGCCCGGGGGAAGTTCAATTATTTGCATTCCTGCAGGATCTGCACACCCTGAGATTCAACTTAAGCTCTGGGGTACTTGCAAAGCTCCAAAGTCTGCTTCACTTCAGCTCAAATCAAATATCTCCCCCACCTAGAAAGAGGAGAGTGCTCCATTGAAGCACTGGATTCACCCAAACTTGAGCCCAGAGTTCACGGGGAAAGAACATCCCCAGTCGCCAACCTGGTTACGGCTTATGAATTACAGCAGACACACCGTGAGCTCATCGGTTGGGCAGAAAAAGATGATTCTCTTCAAGCACCACCATACGCAGATATAATTGGGGCACGACACTACTGTGGGAACTGCCTGCGGCCGGGAGCCAGGCTGGCAGCCTGCTCTAACACAAGAACATGGGATTCGTTAACCTGGAAAAGTTTTTTTCCCTCCTTTTGTCCTGTTTTTTTTTATTGCTGCCCTTATTTTTCTCCCAAGAGGTTCTCAGCCCAACATATAGAATTAAAGCCTTTGACCTAGAGTCTGGGAGATCCCAGTAAATATTCTTACCATATTTATCTCCATCTTCTCCTTTGGCACTGATCCTCCTGCCGAGCACTTGGATGTGTTTCCCGCTTGTCCTGCTGTAGAGCTGATAGAGCCGAAGCTGCTTCCTGCTCACGTCGTCCCTCGCTCGCGTCTGGTTCTCCACGTGTATCCGAAAATCTACATTCTCCTCGGCAGCAAACATCTGAGAGCGGATGGGGAGGAGAGAGAAGAGGACAGAACATGAAGAAAACAAGCCGCTTGGACAGAAAGACAGCATGCCAACTTGCTAACGGGCACGTGGCGCAAGAGGACTCTGATTTGGCTGCCCTTCACTTGACAGCTGCGGCCACTGTATCAGGCACTCAACGTGTAATTCTAGCCAGAGCTGGCTCTCAACAGTAAACCAAACCTGGGTTTTACAATCAGACTATGGGGTTTGGGTTTTTTTTTGTTTTTTTTTGGTTTTTTGAGTAAAAACTTCTGCTCAGTCCTGCTTTGATTTAATCCTGGTCAGCCACGCTGTCCATAAATTAGACTCTCTTTTGCATACACATAGCCTGTACCAGGTTACACGGAAACATATGGGAAAAAGAAGAGGGACAACTCCATTTCAGAGAATTTGTGCTTCACCTTCAACACCTGCCCTGAGTCCCCAGATTAACTGCAGGGAAGAAGTGAAGGGAAAAAACTATGCTGACATTAGCAGACTGGACTCTAGCTTCACACAGGCATAAAATCTACTACGATAAGCATCATTTGTATACTCTTAGGCACTCTTCAGCTTAACTTTTTCGCCAGTTCTGCTTTTCCGTGAAGCCAGCTCGTTGGTGACCGTCTACAGATGTATCTGTCCACCTCCACAGGACCACAGCTGGGGCAGGGATCACGAAGACCAGCAAGAGCCAAACCAGCACACCCAGCCGCGAGGCCAGTATCAGCAGGGGTCCGATCACTTGAGCCACTTCATCTGTTTTCTCTGGCCAACAGATTAAATTAGTTCACTACAACCTTAAAATATTACCAGAAACTTTCTCTGACACATCTGCCCTTCTCTGGAGGTCTTGTTTCCTATCTTAACTGTTTCCAAGAAACACTGAAACAGGATTCCGGCTTTTGCTTCCAGAGAGTCATCCCGCCTTGGCCGAGGTCAGAGAGCCAAACAACCCTGATGTTCTCAAGATGCCCTCACAAAGGGGAGGCTGGGCAGCACGTGCCCCAGAGCGCCTCACACCCAAATAATACGAAAGCCCAGAAATCGCTCCACGGTCTATCCCTGAGAGCATTTGCCCCACAACATCCACACTGCCCACTCCAGACTCACAGATGGACAATATTTTGATGGCACACTCCCCTCACAGGGCAACAAAGCATTTGGAAACCAAGGGCAAAAGATTATCAAGTGGGGCACACACAAAACCACCACACAACAGGCAATTTTTAATTTCACCAAGACAAAGACCATTCAAAGTCTACTCGTTGTTGGTGAGCTCTGATGCTCTGTACCACTTGCGTGTAAGAGAAATTCCACCACATGGGAATGTAATGAGGCCTAGGTTTGGGGCTGAAGAGGAACATGTACTCCTAGCAGTGTCACTGCTACTCCTCCTAACACATTCCCGCTACAGCACACTTGTCCTCCTAGCCTGCAAGCAACACTGCTCTGATACATCGGTGTGGGGATGGAGCTGGCAATGCAAACAAAAAAGTGTCAATAA
>WHYT01017937.1:465553-491126 GCA_009806455.1 Tetrax tetrax
GCTGGCAGCCTGCTCTAACACAAGAACATGGGATTCGTTAACCTGGAAAAGTTTTTTTCCCTCCTTTTGTCCTGTTTTTTTTTATTGCTGCCCTTATTTTTCTCCCAAGAGGTTCTCAGCCCAACACATAGAATTAAAGCCTTTGACCTAGAGTCTGGGAGATCCCAGTAAATATTCTTACCATATTTATCTCCATCTTCTCCTTTGGCACTGATCCTCCTGCCGAGCACTTGGATGTGTTTCCCGCTTGTCCTGCTGTAGAGCTGATAGAGCCGAAGCTGCTTCCTGCTCACGTCGTCCCTCGCTCGCGTCTGGTTCTCCACGTGTATCCGAAAATCTACATTCTCCTCGGCAGCAAACATCTGAGAGCGGATGGGGAGGAGAGAGAAGAGGACAGAACATGAAGAAAACAAGCCGCTTGGACAGAAAGACAGCATGCCAACTTGCTAACGGGCACGTGGCGCAAGAGGACTCGGATTTGGCTGCCCTTCACTTGACAGCTGCGGCCGCTGTATCAGGCACTCAACGTGTAATTCTAGCCAGAGCTGGCTCTCAACAGTAAACCAAACCTGGGTTTTACAATCAGACTATGGGGTTTGGGTTTTTTTTTTTGTTTTGTTTTGGGTTTTTTTGGTTTTTTGAGTAAAAACTTCTGCTCAGTCCTGCTTTGATTTAATCCTGGTCAGCCACGCTGGCCATAAATTAGACTCTCTTTTGCATACACATAGCCTGTACCAGGTTACACGGAAACATATGGGAAAAAGAAGAGGGACAACTCCATTTCAGAGAATTTGTGCTTCACCTTCAACACCTTCCCTGCAGGGAAGAAGTGAAGGGAAAAAACTATGCTGACATTAGCAGACTGGACTCTAGCTTCACACAGGCATAAAATCTACTACAATAAGCATCATTTGTACACTCTTAGGCACTCTTCAGCTTAACTTTTTCGCCAGTTCTGCTTTTCCGTGAAGCCAGCTCATTGGTGACCGTCTACGGATGTATCTGTCCACCTCCACAGGACCACAGCTGGGGCAGGGATCACGAAGACCAGCAAGAGCCAAACCAGCACACCCAGCCACGAGGCCAGTATCAGCAGGGGTCCGATCACTTGAGCCACTTCATCTGTTTTCTCTGGCCAACAGATTAAATTAGTTCACTACAGCCTTAAAATATTACCAGAAACTTTCTCTGACACATCTGCCCTTCTCTGGAGGTCTTGTTTCCTATCTTAACTGTTTCCAAGAAACACTGAAACAGGATTCCGGCTTTTGCTTCCAGAGAGTCATCCCGCCTTGGCCGAGGTCAGAGAGCCAAACAACCCTGATGTTCTCAAGATGCCCTCCCAAAGGGGAGGCTGGGCAGCATGTGCCCCAGAGCGCCTCACACCCAAATAATACGAAAGCCCAGAAATCACTCCACGGTCTATCCCTGAGAGCATTTGCCCCACAACATCCACACTGCCCACTCCAGACTCACAGATGGACAATATTTTGATGGCACACTCCCCTCACAGGGAAACAAAGCATTTGGAAACCAAGGGCAAAAGATTATCAAGTGGGGCACACACAAAACCACCACACAACAGGCAATTTTTAATTTCACCAAGACAAAGACCATTCAAAGTCTACTCATTGTTGGTGAGCTCTGATGCTCTATACCACTTGCGTGTAAGAGAAATTCCACCACATGGGAATGTAATGAGGCCTAGGTTTGGGGCTCAAGAGGAACATGTACTCCTAGCAGGGTCACTGCTACTCCTCCTAACACATTCCCGCTACAGCACACTTGTCCTCCTAGCCTGCAAGCAACACTGCTCTGATACATCGGTGTGGGGATGGAGCTGGCAATGCAAACAAAAAAGTGTCAATAAATCCTGGTTCAGGCCCATTCCAGACTAAAACATATAAGACCAAGTGGCCACAACACGCAAAATAGTCCTGCTTCAGCCTCCTGCATATATTATCTCATACCAGCACACATTTCCAAGTCAAGCACTCCCTGAAAGTCAAAACCTCAAAAGAACTTTCTAGCATCTCCAGTTATCAAGTAGACACAGATACCAGCAGCATGAGGAAAACTTCAGGCAGCCAGTGCTGCTGAGCACCAGACCTTCACTAAGCAACTCAAACAAGAACGTTATATTCAACAGAGTGGCAACAGCAACGAGGTTTGCAGGGATGCTACGGGATCACCTTTGCTGCCCCTGTTCCATGCTGGGATTTCGCTATTTGAAGCCCAAGTCCTGGAGGGAAAGTAATTCAACTCTCATATTTTACTGCCAGAAGTCAGGAAGAGATTGCGCGAGCTAAACCTACAGGCTGAGCAAAAGGAGATTTAATGCTAGGTCTAAGCAGACATTCAAGGTGACGACAGAGGTGACAGACAAGAATCATACAGTTAATCGCAGCGGTATTTCCCGCTCTCAGAAAACAGCACAGCAAGAAGGTGTGACCCAAAGCTGAGGACACGAGAGGAGCAGCAGCCAGGGCACCTGCCAGGAGGGCACGCAGGATGCTGACAGTGCACGGCCGTCACCGAGCCATGCACCGCAGCTACATCTGAGCACCGCAAGCAGGACTTGGATTTTGACATGAATAATATTCACTTTTTTCTTCCTACATCTCTTCTTGCTTTCTTTTCAAATGATATTGTTGCAAAGGATGCTAAATTACTAAAAACAGAGATGTTCAAGTACCATTGACAGTCTGCCTTGTACCCACAAAAGCAGAGCTATTTGCAGTTAAGATTCTGGCTCCATCATTTTAAGATTTAAAACAGATTTTAAATCAAGATGACGTCGTTACATTGCTTTCAGCACATGTTAATGAATTTCACATTTTTCAAGGAAAAAAACAAAACAGGTGGGATCTGAAGAGGGGGGAGGAGTAGGTTGCTTCGCTTTCTTGGAAACTTCAAACAGAAAAGGCAATCTGTTTTCCAAAACATGTTTTAATTGTATCTCTTAATTGTCTCTCAGACTCACACCACAGATATACCCCAGCCTCCAGAGCACCCATGGAGCCATCCTGCGCTGCGGTCAGCTCCAAAAGTGCCACGAACCCACCTGTATGTTTGTTACAGTTCTCCTGCCCAAGATCAACTAATTAAATATCTCCTCCCTCAGCAAGAAAGGCTCCTCGCAGCCCAGAGGGATGGCATCTTCTCCTCCTGCAGCCGAGTGTCCAGCTGGCATCACCCACAACCCCAGCACCTCATCCCAAAGCCCAGCAGGAGCCTGACATGGGGGTCAGCAGGGGACACTGACCCCTGAAATAAAGCCAACCCAAGCGTCTACCCCTCCATTGCTTCTCCAGTTACAGGCCCAGCTCCAACACAGGGAAAGAAATCCCAGAGGAAGAAGGTGCTACAGGTTCTCCTTGCAGCTACCCTGTCCCCTGGTCAAGAAGCCATGGTCCAGAGCAGCAGTGAAACCACCAGGACTCAATCTGCCTGCTTAAAGATAAACACACGCTTAACCACTCCGCTGAAACAGGATGCTCGGCTGGAGGGCGGCCAAGCTGAATCAGGCATGCCAGCCTGGGCTGCATCTGGCCTGCAGCAGAGAATATCAATACTCTAAAATAAAATTTCATGCAGTGTTGATTTCATGAGATAAAACCTATTTAATCATTGCTGAAATCCATTCTCACAGCATCCTTGCCCTAAAGAGTGTAGTCCCTCAAGCAGCTAACTTTACTGAGATAAGAAAGTCCATTTATATATACCATAAGAGAGACTTTCTTTCATAAATCTCAAAAAAATTAGTAACATATGCCTCCTTTGGTAACTGATCGCCAACACTCACTCAGGAAGGTCACCTAAAACCAAGACCATCCACCCCCAAGTATGTTTCCATAACAATCACACAAAAACAAATGTAGAAATGTCTTTAAATCCCAGCCTCACTTGAAAACTTAAGGTCTTTCACGTCTCTCCAAAGTAAAAAAAAAAAAAAAATCTTTTTCTGTCGTTTTTAAAAACTATTAATGTGTTATTACTGCATATAAAACCATCACACACAAAATGACCACCTTTTTTTGGCCTTTCAATGATCATCCACGCATCCGTACTGTAGGCAGCAAAAACGACAGACTCTGGACCCGGAGTTCAGCACAACAGGTCCCCGAGATGTCCTGCTGCTTGCCCCTTCCAGCTCCCGACCAGCCACATGCCCTGTGGGACACTCTAGGGACAGGAACAGGATTTCCTGCATTCCTTGATCTCCTTCTCCAGCGTTTTGGTGGGATTTGGGGTTGTGGTCTATTTTGCACATTTATCCACTGCTCTGGGCCGCTGTCTGTGCAGGACAACTGCAGTGTCTCAGGACAGTGGGTTTCACACAACTCCATCTCGTTTTTTTTGCCAATGATTTACAGTCTGCAAAATCCCCATCATTAGAACATCAAATTTGGTTTAATTTTTATGCTTCCTCTCTTTTTCTTTTCAATCAGTTCCTCATCTACTTATTATTTATCACTACACCTTTCAGCGGTAATATACAGCTACAAAGATATCCTAAAAATACAGTTGGCAATATTAAAGTTAAAAGCATTCCTGTTAACAACCACCTGAAGCAACTGATGCACCAAAAACACCTCACCCCTGAAAAGAAGCAGCTCTCCCTCCTCTGTCATACGTGCCCAGTCACTCAAGGTAGGCGCATTTAGTCCACAAAAACCAGAAACTACATCTGTCTTCAGACAGCCCACACCAAGAGATTTTCAAGTGCTTTTTTTTGCCAAATGATTCTCAAACAATGAGTGGATTTCAGTTTAAATGACTTTACAATGATCAGCTTAAAGAATAACACTGCTATTTGTTAAATCCCAGACGGAGGGCGAGGGAAAGACCATTTTGCTGATGCAGCCTAAGGTGTCACCACTAAGTTATCCAAGAAACACCGAAGAACAGCAGAAGCCTCTGACAGCAGTGCAGCGATGTTAGTCCTACCTGAGCTCGCGTCACATCTCTGCAAACGCCGACGCCGTGTTGTGAACGGAAAGCAATCACAGCCCTGCCAAGGTCAATGAAACCCTCGCGGTGCCAAGCCATGCTTAGGGGATTTGGCTTTCCATCCATCCAGCCTCTACACGCTTCGAATTTTCTATTTCGAGCTTTCCAGTAAAAGGGGAGGTTAATCTGTTATTGTTCGTGTCACAAAGTGTTACAGCATGAGACGTCCAAGACCCACAGCATGGCCAAGTTAGCTGGAAGCTGGACTTCAGAATTTCCTGATTTTTTGCTTTTTATCCTCCAAGCCTCATCAGAGAGCAAACCATATGTCGTTCCCCAAACTGAACTAGGAATACAAAATCCCTCTCGCTAAGGGCCATACCGATTGCAAAAGATAAACAAATCAAGCTATTCAAAGTCCTTTCAAACCCCATCTGATAAGCAGGAAATACTTACTACCTTTCAGCCATCAAATCAACCCAGTATTAATGATTTTCTCCATGACCTTCTAAACAGATGAAAGTTAACTCGATAAGGTCAACAAGAGGATATCCAAGACAGATCTCTCTCAAGTCTGCAAAGGCAAGTAACAAGC
The DNA here is from genome assembly GCA_009806455.1 of Tetrax tetrax. Taxonomy (NCBI): domain Eukaryota; kingdom Metazoa; phylum Chordata; class Aves; order Otidiformes; family Otididae; genus Tetrax; species Tetrax tetrax. Next base: position 471,102 of record WHYT01017937.1, read on the forward strand.
CACTTTGCTTCCACGACTTTGGCAAAATTCCTCGATGCCAATTACAGCAGGATTTGCTGGCTCACCATGAGAGCCATCCGCGACATACCGTGAAACACAATGCACTCATCATTTGCTGCTTTTTTCCTCCTTTTAACTGCAAAGTCAATCCACCGCCAGGATATTGTTACCTTCAAGCTGCGCATTCAACGGGAGACAGGCTACAGCATGAGTGCCAGCACTGCACACATATAACCAAGCCTTTCAAAATAACAGAACTTAGACCTTTGTCTTGGTGTTTGTTTCTTCCTGCTATCCCCAGAAAAATATTTTTCCCTTGAAAAATAAATATCCAAAAAGCTATGTAGCACTCTTAATCCTGGGCGATGTCACCTTGGATGATGACTGCGTACCCTCTGGGGTGCACCATGGAAGCGGCTGTTCAAAACAATGCAGACATGAGACTTCACAAAAGACCTCCCCAATGGGGTTTACAAAGTATTTCACTTGAAATGCCTTTTTTTTTTTTTTTGAGTGGGGAAAAAATATTTCATTAGACAAGCAAGAATGTCCTATTTAAAATGCAGATGCCAAAAGATCTTGCTCCCCAAGAGCTGTACCACTTTATAGTCCATTCACAAATTGAGTCATGAGCGATGCATCGCTTGTCTTTCCTTCCTTAGAAGGCTGGTTCAGAAACACTCCCCTGATATTCTCTGCCTTAATTTTCTACCTTATGTAATTACATCCAGTTTACATCTGTTTGTTCTTGTACCAACAGTGTCCTTCAGCTTGAATAACACTTTTCCCACTTGTGCTTCTCCTTGCAAGCATTCAGGCCATTCCCTTTCTCCACTCTCCTCCCAACCTCTATTTCACCATGCTGGGAAAGGAAGAAAGCCAAGCACCAGACCACCTCCACCTCCCCTCATTGCAGAGGAGCTCCTGCCCATACCAAAGATGGGTGTTGAGCTCTCCCTCAGCACAAGCTCATGCAGGAGACATCAGCCCATCACCAGGAGAAACCCAGAGGTCTCCCCACTCCTGCACAGATATGCTCTGAAATCGAGCCACTCATTTCTTGGACTTGAGTGCTTTCAAGTTGCTGCAGTACGTGAAATTCAATGATGTTTGTTCTTTGTTTAATGCACTCTAAGTGAAGTGCATGTAGGGATGGAGCTGGAAAGGAGAAGGAAACGGGGTGATGAGGGGGTCAAGCCTGCCCATCTCTTTGGATTTCAGAAATGTTAAACAAGACCAAAAGAGAAGACGTTTCCAGGGCTTGGAAGAGGGGACATACAGCTCAGCAAGGTGACAGATACTTGGATCCAAAAGCTGCTCTGCAAGCAGAGCCTTCTTTTCTCCGGAGAGCTGCCTGCTGCGTTCAGAAAGGCCATACATTACATCTTCTTGGGCAGCGTCAGATCTTCATTCTCTCTGAAACACACAGTCCCTGAGAAACATGGCTATCACTCAGCCAACCCCCCCAGCAGGTCCTCGAGATCCCGTCAGCTTTCCAAGCCATGTACCGCCACTATCATGTCCATCGACCCTCAGATGGCTGACAACAGCGTTACTGAGCCTGGTACGAAACCACGAGGAAGGAGGGAGGGAGTGCCAAAACACTGGAACTTGAGAGAGTTTGAGGAAATGAATGTTTTATGGTCCATCAGTCAGTATTTGGCCATTTTCTAGAAAAAGATGATGCTGCCTTCGAGAAAATCAAATTTCTGCTTTGATGATGGAGTGAGCCTTAGCCAGAACTGTGAAAACTCACCATTTGTGAGACGGTGACATTTTAAACTTGTTCCACCCTGGGAAACAGTTCCGTCTGGGGAAGAGCAGGGTTTCAGCCTTGATTAATGGCTTCTCAAACCCCAGCCGTACTCACGTGCAACCAGAGGAAGGGAAGGCGCCCCCAGCCAGCGCTGCCTGCTGCTGCAAAGCCCAGCGCGAGAGCCTTGCAAGGGCTGCAGGATGGCTCCAACACCCCTGTCCTCCGCATCTCCACTCGCATCTGCCTGTTCTCGCCGATTTGGAACCTGGTCACTGGCTGCAGCCCCCAGGTCACATCATTAATATACACCACGAGCAACAGCAGCCTGCGTGAGGGAACCCACCCCTCCGGTGTCCACCTTCCCCTTCTGCAGAAGCCTGCCTTGTGCCATGGTGCAGCAGCAGCAAAGGGGCCAAGACTGAGCCGCCTCCCAGCACCAAGAGACACCTCTTTCCCAGTGGGACCCGTTCCTGCTACCTGCGCTGACCAAAGCAAACCAACCACGTGCATCTCAGCAGCTGGAGTATCTGCTGGGCACCACTTCTCACCATGAGCTCTTGACAGTTTTGATTCTCCAGAAATACAATTCTGACCTTAATTCTTTTTCTTATTTTTCTCCAGTTGTAATATTTTCTTTTTTTAAATTCAGGGCTGGTATTATTTTACCACAGCTATCAATCACGCAATGAGCAAGCAGGGCTTTTTCTTTCTTCCTTTCTCTCTTTGTCTGTCTTTCTTTTTAACGCTTGTTACATCTCCACTATATACTTCCTCTCCACACAGCAATATCCCTTCAAAGCTTGATATTATTGAGCAGCTTTCAACCATGCCCAGCAGAGCCATGTATTCTCCGCATTTGTCTGGCCTTTGTTTCTGGGAATGAAATGCCAATGGCTGAACAGTGTGACTTCGTTTCACTCCTTCATTCCACTACTTGTTCTATTTCTACCCCACTGGGTCAAACTCACCTATTGTGAGACCTCACCGATTTCAATTACATCAGGGATTAATTTGTTCCATTGCGTTGAAGCTGTTAATACAATCCTTGCTAGCTCTAGATTAGAAAAGGCACGGTGGAGACCTCCCTCGCAGGCAGTGTGTTTAACAGCGGTCTTGATCTTCATTTTTGTTCAGTGGTGGGGGGTTTTTTTCTTCCCTTTGTGCCCCTTTGCCCCTCTTTTCACAATCTTCCCCTTCCTTTCTAAATTGTCCTTATCGGAACTGGGTGGTCCCTCTGACTTCCACTGCGACTGGCAAAACGTTGCCTTTCCAAAGCCGCTGCCCAGGGCTTGTGAGGGAGGTCAGCGCTGGAAGGAAGGTCCGATCCGATGCCATGCAGATGTCACCACTCCAGCTCTGGCACCTCATCTCCCCCAGGATGATTTCGAAGGGTGACTGACTGCAGGGTCCTGCGCACCCAAAGGAATCTGCAGGCACTCAGCGCTGCTGCTCCAACCACTGGCCAACCGTCAGTCAGCCAAGGTCTCCAGGGGAGAACTGAGATCCTCCACAGAACAGATGGGCACGCTGAAACGCACATTTGTCACATAAGTCTGGGTGTCCTTTCTGGGGTTCCCAAACTGGGACACAAGATCACAACATAGCTTTAAAACGCCCAGCCCTCTGGTCCTGAAGCACATCCGTGATCCAGTTTAAGGCAATCTCAGCCATCCTGACTCAATGCTGTCATTACTCGTGACTTTGTCTCAGCAAGAGATACTGATGCAGGGAGACTTAGTGCCCACGCAAGTGCAAAACAGTTCAGATTTGTTCAAGTGCTACAAATCTGTCCCACAGGGCCCACTGTTTTTCCATTTAAAAAAAAAAAATCCAACCACACCTTTGTGAAACTATATTTTTTAGAACACAGATGCCCCATCCCTGGAAACATTCAAGGCCAGGTTGGACGGGGCTCTGAGCAACCTGATGTGGCTGGAGATGTCCCTGCTCCTTGCAGGGGGTTGGACTGGGTGGCCTTTAAAGGTCCCTTCCCACACTAACGAGTCTATGATTCTATGATTTCAGAATAAGAACAGGAGTTTCAAAAAGATAAGTAGGGGAAAAAATAGACGATATTAAAATAAAACCAAACAGCTGAAAGAGATCCCTTCCTCCCTTGCTTACTGAAATACACCAAATTTCCACAGCGGTTTCATGAGGTCACCTCAGGCTTCCATGGGGCACCCCTGCGCAGCCTGGGCTGCAGGAAGTTGTGAGGCTTAATGCTGCAGCTGCCAAACTCACCAGGCAGAGGGTGGATAGGCTGGGTTTCAGGGCTCCAAATTTGTTCCTATGTTCAGCATTCGGTTTTCCAAAATCTACAATGTGCCCATTTACCACTGCTTTTTTTTTTTTTTAACTGGAAGAAACATAGGAATTAGCTGGATGAGTATCACCCAACTGTTTGTTTAGCTCTGCCACTCACCTCAGATCTTGGCAGAGCACTCCAGGGACAGGGTGAAGCCCCCACGTCCCCTCCAGGCACTGCCCCACCTGCCATCTCCCACTCCAGCCACCCGCTCAGGTCTCATCCCTCTTGGTGCCAAACACCACCTGAGCAGCACTGCCTTGGAACGACACAACCTGGATCTGGACGGTGTACAACCACGGCAATCCAGACCTTGGTGCCAGCAGAAACCCTTGCACCTCCGCAGAACCAAGACCTCACTGCAGGTATGTTGCTCTGGACACATTCTCCCACGCAGATCTAATGTACCCCGAGACACACAACCCATGAAGAGAAGACAGGATCAGCTCTGGAGAATATGTTACACTGCAACAGCCTCCACAACAGGCCTGATCGCCAAAAATCACTGCTTCTACAAGCCTAAGCTTTCAGCCATGAAGGGGAGTATTTTGGAAATCTCCTACCATGGTTTCTCCCCAGATGGTTTTGCTACCTCACCACAGTTATTTCCAACACTGTCAAGTTCAATGAGGGCAAAATAAAACCCAAAACAATTCCCCCCCTTCCCACTGTGTCTCCCAAGGGGAGTACTCTCTGCTCGGGAGGAATTTTCAGTATTCATTAATTCCCCACACGCTCTGCTGACCAGTGGCAACTTTCCTCATGCTTCACACGGGCCATGCATGACCCAGGGTCCCTGCATGGCTCCGTGCCACTGCCACCACTCCTCGCTGCTGGCACCAGAACGTAAATATTTTTCAGAAGTAGTTTCATGCCTGTGTCCCTCCTCACAGCACGGGAATCGCAGCAAAGAAAACTGCAACAAGGCTTTGCAAAACAGCCCCAACAAGAGTAGCAGGGACCGTCTCAGCAGGATGCTCCTGGGACAAAAGCTGCAGGCACCCCACTAAAAATACTTAGCAGCAATTTGTTCATCTCTTCAAATGAGACCCGAACCCAATTACTGAAAAACCTGCCAGGTTCAAAGCACTCCTGACCTTTTCTCTCCTTCCTCCCATCAGCAGCAAACTCCTCCTGCGGCAGATGCTCCAGCTGCAAACCCGTTTGGCAACGGCAGCAGGGCAGAGCGGAAACCCCAAGCCTGCGCCCCGAAATTGGTCTGGGGCTTTCCAGACCCTGGCAAAAGGCAGAGTCATTCATCCCTAGGAGTCACAACGCCAGTTTAAAGCACAAGCCCACAGGTCCAAGGTGACACCTCTGGCTCTTCTGCTCCATACCAGCCCAGCTGGGACCTTCGCGGAAACAGGAGCAAAAGCACAAGACATGGGAAACCCAAGCGATACTCGGGAAAACATCACAGTCAGAAGGAGACAGATCACCAGAGACCGATCTCCCCATAAAAGAAAAACATTTGCAGTGGCAGCACCACAGCAGTCATCTGGCGTTTACCCTGGTAGCTCCTTTCATCCCAGTCCCCTGACATCGTCCAAGGAACACACAGATCCCTGCTCCCACTGCAGAAAAGCAACTCCCTCTAGGGTAAAACATGGCAACTGCTGAGCAGCACACACGAGTTCAGGGCAGGATTTCCAAAACACCTTTTTCCATTGCATTTGCAGAGAAAATAGAGATGTGGCTAACAACAGTGGCTCCCAGGCACTGACCTCACGTGGAAGGTGGGTTCTCCAAAAGCACACAGCTGATTCAGCAGAGATGCCTGGAGACCCTATCAAATTATCCCCCTGCCACTTTCCCTCTATGGAGTTTCCTCTCTGGAAACCTTTCACTAAGTTCCAACCGGTCCTGTTCCTGCGTATTCTGGTAGATAACACCTGGTGACCCTACACAGAGACAGTGCCAACAGGAAAAGGACCTCCAGTGTCTGCTCATGAATTGGCAGCCTCTGCACAGTGCTGGGATATAAGAAAATGGTTGTGACCAAGGACAGGGAGGTTAATCCATTTAACAATAACTGGAGGCCAATCGGGGGATTTACTGAAATTGCAGAAGTCATTCCGCAGCAGTCATCAGCGCGGCCTCAATGCTTACACACCTCCTGAACACCTGCCTGCTAATATTAATTATTGAGGGGCGAAGTCGTCTCTCTGGGCTCATCTCTCTTTCAGAGCCTAATTCCAGCCCCCAACGGGGATACCCAGCTCAGGTGACAGCCTCTCCAGGGTCTTCATCCCGACCCAGTGAAATAAAGCCCATGAGAGCAGGGCTGGCGTCGCTGAACACGGCTGACGCGTGGCAGCATTACAAGGGGTCACTGGGGACCTGCCCTTCCCCGACTGCCAGGCTAATTCGAAGCTTTTAGTGTCAAACCAGGAAAAGGAATTGTACGAAAAAGATCTGCAAGTTTCAACAGAGATAGTGACTTACCAGGTCTAAAAATCTCAGTAAAATACCAACCACCATTGGATATTTCCTTTTCTCCTTCCAGTTCCCACTCGTTGGTGATGCTGACAATATGTAATGACATTCTCTGTCCTTGGACTTCACCCACCACATCCAAGTAGTCTATCAGACAAGGCCTGACTCAGGATACAGTTGGAAGAGCTAGGAGCACAACCCTTGCTTCTTAAAAAGCAAAGTAGTCAGCTGTATCAAAACAGAAATTCACAGAAAGGGGACAGAAGAAATGCAAGATTCATCTGCTCTGTCCATGCAGGGACCCAGAGATGCCTAGCACTGGTGTGCCACAAGGAAGGCTGCGGTTTGGAAATGATGTTGGAAGCCCCAGAGCAGGGAACCCCATGACCAAGCACCTGCAATATTAGAGTTGTTACCGCATAGTTCCCTTCCCGTGTGCAGAAGAAACACCTTTGCTACAGAAGTCTTGCAAGCTATTTCTGGAACAGGCCTTTCCAGAGATTATTTTGATCAGTAATTCACTTATTTGAAACACAAGATGCAAGATTCCCTTTGTCTCTGCAAGGGAGATATTTTCTTTTGATCTCACTTTATGTTTTGCAAAACCTATTTCATGAACTGTAAGACAGGATGGAGCTCTGGATGTCCTCTGAATCCCAAATACACAGGAGCCCTGCTGACATAGGAGGTGGACAGAACCCATTTCCATTTGAAAATGTGCTACTTTAAATAAATCTCTTCAAATCAGCTTACCTGGGAAGACTCACTCTTATTTAGCAAAACTCAATTAAAGTCATCATTTACAACAACCTTCTCCATTTCCATTATTTCTCCAGGGTGGCCCTACCTGAAACCATAGTCTGATACGCCGCACAGAAACACACTGCAGAGCTTCCAGGAGCGATCAGCAGAGCATGATTTCATACCAAAAACATCCCCAATTTAAGACCAAGATGTTAAAAAAATGACTTAGAAGGTCACAACCAATGAACAAAAGGTATAGACAACTCCAAAAGCTTCAAGGGAAAACTGAAGAGATGGGAACCACCCCAGTTCCAGTGCCAGCGCCCAAGATGCTCCTCATCAAACCCAGTGCTCTTGCAAGCCCACAAAGAAGCTGCCAACTCTTTGCCAAAGTTGGTGAGCAAACAGAGGATGTAGAGGGAGCTAAGCGCCGAAGCTGGGAACCCCTCAAACCCAGCCTGAAGACACCTTTGAAGAGATGTATCCCAACTCAGTAACGCCCTCCCCAAAACAATGCTCCTGTACCATTGCTGCTGCTTTCGGCCTGCTGCATGCTGCCGTGCGCTGCAGCAGAGTCCCCTTGGCGACTCTGTACATAGGAACAGAGATGAGAAAACCGGTTTTGGAGCTGTAACTTAGGGCTGGCAGTCACACCAGCTCAGTACCTGCTAACGAAGGGTCAAACATCTGTTTGGCGCTGCCGGTTTCGCTTTGTAAAACCCCTGCTGCCAGTGTCCCATGTCTGAGGAAGCCAGAGGTTACTTCGTCACTGGCCGCTCCTGCTTGTGGACGCAAGCAGCTGATCCATTCTGCTTGCACAAGTTACCCTCAACACGAAGCCCAGTCTGCTGTCCTGGGCTAATGCGCTCCACGAGCATTTCCACTCTGATCAACTCCGCTCCAGGCTGCTCCATGGCATGCCCACAAAATCCATCAGCCATTAAGAGGGAGCAATAAAAAAAATATCCCAGCTGGGTTGGTCTGTAAAGGCTCTTCCTCTTCCACAGCCAGCCACCACCCCATACCTGCTAACAGCCACGAAACTTTTCCTTCCACAAAAGTTCTTTGAAATACATTCTCAAGCCCTATTATCTCTCCTGTTTATACCACGCTCCCTCTATTATCGAGAAATCTCCAAGTAATTTATAAGCCCACAAGCTCCTGCGCTAACAGGGCAATAAATCACATTTATACACCCCGTCGCCTACCGTGCGGAGGGCTGCGGTGCCGAGCCCGTCGGCCGGGCTGCCGCAGGGCTGGGTGAAGCGAGGAGGCAGGGAGCAGCCACCGCCTTCCCCCAACCCCTCCATCCTCCGCAGCACACGGTTTGTTCAGAGAAGGCAGTTTTGTTCCGCATCAGCTGGATGTTTATTTTTTAAGTATCCAGAGAGAATTCCAGCCTGTGTCCTACCTCACTGTGTTTTCCCCATCTGACACCAATACGAGCACACAAGAGGGTTTTCTTTTTGCAAAATCAAACCAGAGGAGGAGGATGTTTTTGGCTATTTTCCTTGAAGAAAGAGGTTGCCCATCTAATAATCCCTAAATGGGCAGTGGGTTGTTGGGCTTTCATATGTGCCTCTGAGCCTCCCCTCGCCGTGCCAGGTCGCTGGTTTTCTTTTCCATGGAGTTGCAAAACCCCTGAATAACAAGGTTTGTGCATGGAAGTGCTGACACAAACCTTAACTACAGCATCCTGAACACGATACCAGAATAAGGACGCTCCCTGTGTGGCCCAGCATATGGATAAATAAAGCATTTCAGCAGCCAGCGCCGACAGATCATAAACCTCCACCAACAACAACCCAAAAAGATTAGAGGGCTTACGGGTGAGGCAGGCTGGGATGATTTAGAGTTGGGGTGGAAGGGTCATTATTGCTGAATAGGTGGGGGCGAGCGGGCCGAAGAAATCAATAAACCATTCTGCTCCCAGGCAAGGAAGGGGCCACGCTAATTGTGCAAACGCACATTTTCCACGTGAGGCTGGAGATCTCCAGCTCACCCAACACGGATGGGTAGAGGGAACTGGCAACGTCTTGCTGGGAAGCAAGGACTTCACCCCAAGACGCGTGCCCTGGGAGCTCAATCGCTCAGAGAAGAGCTCAACTAAGCACCTCACTGGGTACAACACGCTGTTGGAGGCACCTTCAGATGAATGCAGGCAACGTTCATCTCCAGCTCCATTCATTTCACTTTTTATGCAGTTAATACATCACTGGGGTATGGATCTCAATTGCTTTCAGCATCACCATCAAGTGAGCTTTTCCAGCTCCTGGTTCTCGCACCGCACAACTGACCGACAAGTCCTGCCAGCACCGGCTATCTTCAGGCGCCAAGGATAAGCCTTGGGACGAACTTAATCCCTGACAAAGTAGCCACATTTGCAAGTTGCCACACTTGCATCAGAGGCAGCCCCAAAATGAGCCACAACCAATCGCTGCATCCTACAGCGAGGACGGACACAAAGCTTTGCAGCCACATTTCCAGGCACACAACTGCTGAGCCACAGCACTCAAAGGCAACAAGCATTCCTCCTTTGCCTCTCCTTCAGCCCTCCTGTCCCCAGTTCTTGTACCTTCTTTCCCTCTCTTTCTAGGGAAGAGAGCAACGACAAAAGACACCAGCTTTGGAGAGTGAAGCCCATTTATAAACAGAATAAACACATATCACACAACTACTTGTACCTACTGGGTCACTGTACCTAAGAGCCCGTCTTTGGGACATACCAAAGCAGGTTGTCCAGGGAACGATGGCAATGCCTGTATAATCTCCACAAAGAAACTCGAGCTCACAGCACATACAGGTGCAAACAGTGACAGTCTTCATTCCCAGCTAACCAGAACTGTGAGTGATGCTGGCGGTAAAAGTGCAGGAACCTGCTCCGGTCTCTCTGCACGAGCCCATCTCCTCCTCCGCTGCCTTTCCAAAGATATTTAAAGAAAACACTCTTGATATCAGTTAATAAAATAGCTTGAAATCTGCCCAGGTCATGTCAAGCTTACTGCCTGCAGTTAATGGGTTTCAACTTTACTTGGGATCTTGAGTTTTTAAAAATCAGTGATTTCATCTTCCCCCTAGAAATAAATTCCTCAATGGTTTCATGGTGAAAATATTTCTAAGAACGGACAATTCTGCTGCTCATGTACTAAAAACTGCACACAAAAAAACCCAGATTAATATTGAACCTTCTCAAAAGCATAGCATAAACCCTGTGTTGAATTTAATCCAAACCAAAGTGTCAATCTGCCTTTAGGATCAGATATAACAAACATGTGAGTCTAGGGCCAGAAAGGAAAAGCACAGTGTGTTTTCCAATATATTTGTACCAATCTCTATTAGCTGTGCTCCTGCAAGGAAATCTTTGTGCTGCAAATGCCAGACAAATAGGATTTCTTATCTTTCTGCTTTGTTGAGTTAGGGAAAGTTTCATTTGGTTTTAATTAATTTAGATTGCAGGTTTCCCACTTTCAGGGAACAATTCTCAGCAGTTTTGGAAAATAAATCCTTTTTGAATCATTCTAAATAGGGGGAAAAAAAAAGAAAAATAGGCATTAAAATCACTAAGGCACCTTCTGAGGTTGGGTGCTGTGTCCCCGGGCAGCTTGTGGGTACCAGGAGAGCCCAACACGCTGCTGCATCCATCACCAGCCACCAGCAGCCAGAGCCAGCGCAGATTTTTCTTTAGGAGTGAAACGCCACAACTTAACCTGGTGTCATTCAGCTTCTCAGCATGCACAGCAATGGTGCACACTGGGGGAATCAGGCTCCCAGAAAAAAATAAAACCTGGGCAAATAAATTCTATTTTCTTGTTTGCTAAACACAAATGGCAATTAAATTTGTATTACCTGCTCTTTCAACATAAACAGCTAGCCATCTGCCTCTCTGACCAAATATTCCCATTTCTTTGCTCCCTTCTCCACACCAGTGAACGCAGCCTGGCCAACCCAGGAGCTGGAGGCACCGCTGCGATGCTTGTGCCAGCGGGGCTGGGAACAAGGACAATGCTCTTGGGGTGCCATGCAGGCAGTCCCGTCCCCCTCTTTGCCAGCGCTTTGGTGGCCCAGTTGCACCTCTAAAAATTCAGCCCTGCAATCTGGCTGGCAATGTGGCCACAAAGTGGTGGTCAGGCTGGCTTGTTGCACAGTGGAGCGCTCAACGCGGAGTTTCACCTCCAATTTTAGGTGAAGTTTGTAGGAGAACTGCTCGTTCCCCAGGATCAAAACGCCGCGTGCACGCAGCAAACATCACTCCTGTAAAAGGCCCCGACGACCAGACCCGCTGGTTTTCCGATCGATTGCTGGGGGGCTGTTTGCTATTCTGATCTCAGCTGGTCGGAAGTCTCCCCAATCACCGAGAGGTCGCAACCACGGGGTCAGAAACCTGCACGACATACATCATAATTTATTTTACAGATAATCAATACCGCACCGCTCCACGCAGTCTTACAGTACAGCCTCATGCTGAGGGACTGATGCTACTGATACAGGACTGCAACCTTAAGGCCCAGCAGCTTAAAGAGGTCAAAGCCAGCTTTCCTTTTTATAGTTAGAAATCATGGCTGGATATAGAGCATGCACCCTACTCGCTGTTTGTACGTTCGTATAACTGAGCCAAAATTCTGCCTACACTTTGAATCCAACTTGGGAAAGACCATCCCTCTCTTCCAACGGACGAATAGCAACAGAGACGCAGCAAAATGCCCTTTTATCAATATTGTCCTTCATCCCATTTTCTAATTTACATTCCCAGGGCTTCACATCCCACCAGCCATGCCCACGGTCGCCCAGCACGCACACTACAAGCCCAATTATTTGTCAGGCTGGCCACTGCTCCCTGCCTTTTCCTGTTAATTCTGGATTTCTGCAGAAGAGTAGCTCGCGGTATTCCAAAAGATACAACAGCTTTTTAACAAGCTGTCCTTAAAAATTATGACAGAGATCGTATTTTAGCAGGAAAGAAAGGGATTTGAAATATGCAGCAGGAGAAAAAGAAACTGGGAGGAATAAGGAGTGCTGGAAATGCCTTCTAGGAAGAGCAATCCGTTATTAATTAATTGCTGCATTCTGGTATTTGTATCCACGCAACATGCAGTTCCCTGGGACCTTCTCTAAGGTTTCGCATTCATCAACCTCAACGTGATCTGGATTATAAAACATTAACAGAGGAATCACAGGGCACACCCAGCCCCTCGGTGCTGTCCCCCCATTGTCAGTCAGATCTGGCCCCTTTGCCTTGCCACCACCTGGGGGGCTCTGCCTCTGCCCAGTGCAGCCCCAGCACCCCCAGTCTGCCCCAGTCAGCCCAGGGAGCACTGCTTCACCTTCCATCTCAGCGTGGGGCGAGCCTGAGGGCCAGGCTCTGCCTCATCTCCTGTCACTACTGCGGCCATGCAGCAGTAAGTGGGACTTGCCAGACTGCTCCCCGCTTTTTAGCCCCTTTCAACTACCCTTTGCAGCAGGGGCCACGATTACCCAACACCACAACCTCAGATCTTCCCCTTTTCTTCCCAGTTTGCCTCGAAAGCAAAGTTCACCTCACCCGGCATCACCAGCAGGCTTGATGGGCACATGCTCCGCTACAGCCACGAAGCACGAGCAGCACCGTGCTGAGCCAGGAGCTACGCGCGCAATGCTGTTACCGCACTCTACGTTGGTCAGTGTGTTAAAGGCATTTCAGATTTCCCAGCAGCGCGACCCCTTTTCCGTGGGCTGCAGCAGAATAAAGCAGATAACCTCATGAAAAAGCAAAGGCATGCAGCGAGCAGGGCATGAGTGGAGCTTGGCAAAGGGCACGGTGCTGTGCCAGGGGAGGATGTGCTGGTGCTGCTTGGAGAACACTGGTTTAGCTCTAAATCCAGCTGTTTGCGCAGGCTAAACAGGCAGGGAGGTGTCGAAGCACTGCCTGCAGAGCCCAGCCCTACGTCGAAACAAGCTGGCAAGCTCGGTCCTGGGGGCAGGATTCCCACAGCCTGTCCTCGGACAAGCGGGGAAGATTGGCACATCGGCTCCCACCCATCGCAGCCCCCAGCACAGCAAGGAGCTCGCACAAAGGGAAACACGCAGACCATGACAGGCTAAGCCTCCTCCTTCCTCTCTGTTCCCCTTTCTTTCTCTTCATGCTATGGCAAGGCTGCTGAATGCCAATAGGAAAATACTTTGGCAGAGCCAGACAGTCTTTTCTATTTTGGTTTTGTTGTTTGTTTTTTTTTTTTTCCTTACTTTCCCTACAGCTGCTTCACTGGATGCCTAATCCTCCGTGGACATCTGGAGAGGTACCAGGACACAAGCGACATACCAGGTAGGCAGTGTAATGCACAATTCATAATGCACAATGCATAATTTCTGGTTGTACCTCCCATTATGGCAGAGTAGGTGATCAAAACACAAAAACCCAGAAAAAAAAAGGTTTAGACCTGTGGAGGCCACAGATTCCTACGTGGAAGCCACCCTAGTCTCAGCAGCAGAGCACAGGAAGGTCACGCTTTGCAGCGGAGCATCTCTCTCCAAATCACCTTGGTGAGCACTGTCCTTTTTAAAATCATGCTGTTCCCTGAACATCTCTCTTCACCTGCTCTTATCACAGCTGATATCCACAGCAACCATATCTGGAGGAAAATCAAAGCAAAAGCAGCTATTGCGCAGCGAGGGTGGAGGGAGGAGAGGAGAGATTGCAACAGGGGTTTTCCCAGCTCCTGAGGAAAGGAAGCGACCCATAAAAATACTCCCAAGGATCTGGGAAGTAGCTTTATAGATAAAAAAACAAAACTATTTTCAGCCCCAGGGATCTTTCTCTTGAGCCCAGACTCCTACAGCAGAGGAGATACCCACTCACCCAGCTGACCAGCTTGGTGCTATCAGCTTACAGCAAAATCAAATATTCTGAGTGGCCACCTGAGTCCTGCCACTGCTGTCCATCCTACCTGCGCCCCGAGAAGCCCTCAGCAGTCACCCCTGCCTCCCCCTCGCCCAAGGACCAGCCACCAGCTGCATCACCACATCCCAAATACACCCGTGGGGCTTGGGAAGCATCAGCCTTCGCCCGTTTCACTCTTTTCCTTCCTGCCTCGGCACACTGCAGCCAAGCTGCTTTACAAGCAAGCAGGATTTGAGCAGGCATCCCTCCTGCAAAACCCAGCATCGCTCACCTCCATCCAGTCTCCAACGTGCCAGGAACAATAAGGAAAGCAAAATAGAAACTAAACACAACCACCACGATGCATCTCGTTATCTCAAACACAGGGAAATCTGAATGCCACACCTACTACACCCTTCTACGTGCTCTCCCAAGCAACACTTGAGTCCTTCCCCATTTCTCTGAAGCATCTACGCATCTCTGGAGCTCTGAAAGGACAAACTCCAATACATGCAGGTGCACAGATTGAAGCCTCCAAGCAGCAGCTCTGCTTCGCTGCCCATTGCCACAACACAACCAGAAAACGCCAAGCCCTCAAACGCTGAAGGAGCTCACATTTGCTACTGCCTTGCTGGAATGAGAACCTGGAAACGAGCTCTGTCCTTCCAAGTCTTCCTCTAAACATGTGTTTGAGGGGTCTTCTGGCAGAGGACCATGGGAGAACCAGAGCATGCGTCAGTACAAGTGCTGGGCTGCTGCTGCTTAGCAGGGCCAGGCTTTCTCACACCAGCATGTCTCTTCCTCCATGAGCCTGAGCTCTGCAAAGGCCAAGAGGGGCAGCTTCAGGACACAACACTTCACAGAGCAGTGCAATGAGTCAGCAGGGGAAATAAAAATCCCTCGTGGCAAGCAGCACAGTCTCTTCCTGGAGAGCAAGAGGGTTTTAAAT
This sequence comes from Tetrax tetrax, assembly GCA_009806455.1. NCBI lineage: Eukaryota > Metazoa > Chordata > Aves > Otidiformes > Otididae > Tetrax > Tetrax tetrax. The sequence continues at coordinate 486,148 of WHYT01017937.1, forward strand.
AGGAACAAACGATTTAATACGCAACCAAGCCCTGCCTCTGTGGGTTGCAGAGTAGCAGAGCTGCACAAGCGGGCACAGCATCTGCTGCTGCGAGTGCAGCAGCAGCACAGACACAGAGCTGTGGACCGTCTCATCCGCTCCAGCCCGTGACGGGGTCACGCACTTCATCATTGCCGAGCTCCTCCTCCTCCTCTAATTAAATCAGGCTTTGTTTATGCAGTTTGTCTTGTCTTCTCACTGCTTAATAACTAAGAGTCAGCTACAATCAGAAAAATGATCAGAAAACTCCCAGCCTTTCCCAGACCACCTTTGCCATATTTTGTCCTTCACAGCATCGCTTCTACAACCTGTGCATTAGCAGCCCCGCATGAGCGCAGCGCAGGCCAGCTCAGGTGGGTATGGCAGCACAACAGGAACCACAGCGAGACAAGGCTGGAAAGCGGAACTCACATCAGATGTTTTCATCGAGGAGCACTACCTTCGTCAGACAGGGTTCATGGAGCAGGAGGCAGGTGCCAGCAAGGGGACATCGCATCGAGGACTCGCTGGCTCGCTGGTCCTGGTCCAGGCTGAGCGCCGACAGCAAGCACAGGATCTCCTAGCCTGGGAACTGCAGGGCACCAGACCCTCACCAAGTCCCAGCACGCAGGGAGCAGAGCGGTATGCCACATCAAAAAGTATGGGCTCTGTCCCAGTGGGGGCTTCAAGATCAATGCCCAAGTCGCAGAGCCGCTGTCCCTGGCAGCACACGCAGCCTTGGCCACCATCTCAATACGTGCTCATGCCACCCAAGGAGGGTGAGGGCAGGTGGGTGCCCATCTGCAGGGAAGGTAGACATGAGAATAACCCTGCTGGGGCCACATGGTCCAGCACCTTGCCTTCCATGCTGGCCACCAGCACTGCCGCTGGGAGGGCGAGGGCAGGGCAAGCAGGGACCCTTGGCTCCAGCACCGCTTCATGCCCGCAGAAGGGGCAGCCAGGAGTCACGTGGCAAGGCAAGCTGGGTCACCAGCTGGGTGGGCTGTGACAAGGACCACGCTCTGGCTTGTCCACAACAGCGTCCTTACCACCATTCGGTGGCACTCGCGTCCGACCGTGCCCGGGGAGGACGGCTGCGGAGGCGTAGACGGGGAGAGGGGAGGGAGCCACTCAGCAGGCTCACGCCTCCGGCATGTGCTGCGCACAGCTTCGCCAGACCGCAGGATCTGGCTCGCTGAACGTGTGGAAGCAACACTTCTCTGTGTCTCACTTTACAAAGCCCCAAACAATAACTGTCTGTCGCTGCACAGGAGCTTAGGAGAAACATAAGTTGCTATTGGCATGGCGTGCAGCAGCCTCCTTCTTACACAACACCAGCAGATGTGAAAATAGCCCGGTGCTGCCTTGTGCGCTCGTCTGACCTCCTGTTTGCTTCTGGATCAGATTCCAAAGCTGGATCTTAACCTACAAGAGCCATAAAAGCAAAGGATTTGGCCCTATCAGGGACCTCTTCATAATCTAAGACAGATGCACTTCATGTGGAAGAACACGCCGAGGTTTATCAGGGCAGGGAAGAGGCTGAGGCGGCATCAGCCTCCTTTCTGCGGCACCAGCCATGGCAGCCCATGCCAGCATTGCCCCGTATGCCGGCTGACCGTGCACTGGACGTGGCCCACAGGCAGAAGAGCTGGAAGCTCTTGCAAGCCAGGGCAGCACCCAAAACCTCACATCCTACTGCTCAGTCTACACCAAAGCTGCCTCCAGCCCCCACCTGCCCGGATGAAGCGGAAGCTCTGAGCTCCTGAGGTCCCATGTCCCTGACCCCGATGTCCTCAGGGCTGCGAGAGCCAGTACAGCACGGGAGGGAGATCCCCTCCATCCACACAAGGTGTTCCTGGGGTTTCTCACCCACATGAAGAGCAGGGACTGACTCCCAAGCCAAACCCAAAACCACTCCAGGACATGCAAAGGGAAAAAGCACATGCAGGACAAATTGCTCCTGAAGTGTGAAAAGGCAGTGGGAGAATTAAACTGAAGGATGCTAAAGATAAGTGACAGAAGGAGAGTTTAGTAAGCAGTGGTGAAAGGGCATCCCTAAGAACAACCTGCATAAACAAATTAATCTCTCCAGTGTCCCCAGAGATATCTATGGTCCACGCTGCCTTCACAACTGCAGCAACCTCAAGCAGCAGAGGAACTTCCCAAGATGCAAGAGAAGAAAACAAGACTGGGACATTGCTGCCACAGGGGAAAGGACCAGAGAATGAGCTGTCCCCTGTGCAGCTCTGCGAGGTACAGGGCTGCTCTCATGGCCACACCAGCATGCAGCCGCCAGCACCCATCACCTGCGCGCTCCAGCAGCGCTCCCCGCTCTGACCCACCATACGCTATTCCCCAGTGTGGAATTTTTGCCACCTTGGAATATTTCCTCAGTGGAAACGTCAACCGACAGCAAAGCCCTAGTGGAGTCCAACTCATCCAGGAGTCTAAATCCTGCTCCTGAAAACTCCTGTCTCTCTGACCTTCCCAGGGTCCGGGCCAGGGAACGCCTCTCCAGTGCTGTCACAACCCACCCAACGGGTGATGCTGCACCTGACTGGGTCACCTGGGGCCTCAGGGTCTGCGAAAAAAAGCTTTCAGCCAGCAGCTGAGCTGCCGTACCACCTAACCACAGGCAGCTTGCACATCAACGCACCGCAGTTTTTGCACACCGGTAAATAATAGAAGAGACAAAATACTCGAGCCATGGCATTTTGCCCAAGAATACATCCAGCCCCAACACATGCTGGAGGGATTTTTACCTTTGCACACAGAGCCACAGAGTAACAGTCAGGAGCAGAGGAGCGTAATTCTAAGACTAACACATGGGACAACCCGCTGATCACAGTTTGCACGGGAGGGCAAGAGGCGGCCTTAGAATATAATCCATTTCAGGCGCTCTTAAATCTCCCCAATACAACACAGAGCCCTTTAAGCAAAACTAAACAACTTCCTTTAGCCTAAATAAATATTAAACCTAAGTGATGCATTAATTTACTCCAGTTCACCAAAGGCTAACTCCTACCCAAACTGATCATTATAAAAGAAATCCTATAATCCCTCGCTCCCATTCAGGCTCAAAACATGTAATCCCATGAATAAATCCAGAAAGAAAGTGTAACAAAATGGGCAATAAAAACTTACAGCATTCACATCTTTTCATCTACCATTAATACTGTAAACACTCACTTGAAGGCCCTTGAGTATGACTAATCTAATGTTTTGGCTCCCAACGCTCATCACCAAAAGAGCTCGCCTCTCGGCGTAACACCCAGCGAGATCCGCCGCCCCAGTCGCAGTCCAGGACACCTCCGCAGCGCCCATCCACAGAGAATCCCTGCTTGGGATCCCGCAAAACGTTGCAAAATCAGCACAAAACGGAGCAAGTATGGTTCTAATAGCACCAGAGCGCAGAGCTTTTTTTCTTTTTTGCCTTTTTTTTTATTATTTTATTGCTTTGGAAGCCTGCGAGCTCCAACTGTATAAATGCCAATAACTTCCCAAGTTTTAAGGCTGCTGAAGTAAGAGATCAGATTTTAGCAAGTGCTTTCCAGGCAGCCAGCCAAACTTTTTCTGATTCACTAAAAGCACCAAAGGGAGGGGAAGAGGGAGGGGGCTGGAGGGCTGATTAACTTCAGTTACCGCACAAGCGCAAAAAAAAAAAACGTCTCCCCGCTGCAAAGGGTGCCGTCGCTGCGAGCCCTGCGCAGTCTGTTATTCCCCGGGCTTGAAAAAAAACCAAAAAAATCCCCAAAAAAACGCACCGGAGAAATACAGCAAACGCCTTCCAACCGCAGGGTAATTTACAGCTGTGGATCCTCTCCCGACGAGGAGGCTGCTCCGCCAAGGGGAGGCTCTGCTGGTGTTAGGTTCAAGCTGCAGTTTTCAGAGGGGATGAGAAAAAAAAATGTGACCGGGGATTTTTATTTTTTTTTTTTGAGGGGTGGGAGAGCAGGGGATGGGGCTGGTTTGGATTTTGGCTTGGCCAGAGGGGCAAAGCCCCCTCCAAGGCTGGGGCTGGCTCCTCCGGAAACATCCCTCGCTGCCATCAGGTACCTGCGAGAGGACGAGCAGGTGCAATCCCAGCCGAATCATCGCGCAGGGCTGAGGGGGTGGCACCAGCCACCAGTGGGACAGTGACCTGGAGCCACCGGCACCTGCTCCACTCGGCCCCCGCAGGTGGGGCTGCGCCAGGATGCCCAGCCAAAATCTCCATCCCAGGGAGGTGCGTGACCCCAGGGCTGTCAGGGGCCAGCGGCCACCCCGGCACACCCAGCCGCCGTCCCCAGTCTGCAGAGCCTCGCCGCTCGGGGTGTTCATCCAACGGCTTCGTTCCTGCTGAGGCAGGATCAAAGGCAGGATCCGACTTGGCCAGCTTTCTACTGAATAATGGGGAAGGAGTACACAGCCTCCTTCTCCTGGCTAGGGAAACTCGTGTTTTTCAAAGTATCGGTTTTTGGGAGTAAGTTCCCGGGGTGGGGGGAGAATAGAAGGGAAAAAAGGAGAGCAAGCAGGAGAGCGCCTGTTCTTCCAAGGCAAGTGCATCAATCAACATTGTGCGAGAAGGAGAGTCCAGCGCTCCCTCTCACATCAATAGCCAGGCTAATGCACCCCAGAGGACCCCGCTACCGCGCACCCGGCTGCGCCCCAGCCCGCAGCGGCCGCGCCTCAGCACCAGCGGCCACTGAAACAGAGCTCGGCGAGAGGTGCAGCCCTTCTCCAGGGCAAGGGACGCTCCAGCATCTGGCGCAGGGATCGGTTTAATACGGCTATAAAAACTCGAGGGGGAAAAAAAAAAAAAGTGAAAGCCCTAGCCAAAACTGCCTGGCACTCCGAGGTCAGCACGCTGCCTTTGTTTCTATTTTACAACCAAAAGCGAAAGAGGACAGAAAGGACACGTACCTGTACCTGAAAGCACAGCAGCAGGAAATGTAAACATCTGGAGAGGAGAAAAAAAAAAA
>WHYT01017937.1:497918-517017 GCA_009806455.1 Tetrax tetrax
GGTGTCCTGCCTGTCCCACACAGGGAGGACGCCCATGGGCCTTCTTCGGTCCCACCACACAGGAATGCTGCAGCTCCCTCTGAAAGCATGTGGCTACTGCTTGAATACTTCTGAAGGGAGGCAAGAAGAGGCAAACCTCTGCAGACAGCCTACAAACCAGTGGGAAATTCCACTTTCCAGTCTTTGCACTGCATTAAATCCTAGGGCTCGGCTTCTTGGATTTATATTCCTCCACGGTTTCATTTTTCCCTGAAAAAAAAAATCAGAAGCTGTTAAGCTTCAAAACTTAGTATTTCCTTAACTTGGAGCTTTGCAGCTCAACAGCTCTTAAACAAACCTCTGGCTGAAGACTCCCGAATTAAGCTGTCTCCAGCAAGTCACCTCCGTCTGTGGAGCCTCCTTCTCTCTGGGATGTCCGATCCCTTTCCACACCACTGCTGTGGGCTCCTGCCCACTGTCCCAGCACTGCTCTGGGTGCTATCTCACAGGCAGGACCTCAACACAGAGGATGCACGACCACGCACGTCCTGAAAGCTTGCATGCCACCCGTGGGGCAGTTCAGGGCTGATACACACACAGCTGCAGGCGCTGAACAGCTGGTGACATCTTGGACCTCTCAATGTCCCATGTCACTGTCCTCTGTCACGGCACAACTGAATGAGCAACGTGGAGCAACCTAACAGGCAAGGACAGCTCTTTCTGAAAAGAACACTTTAAAAAGTACATTTCTGCTAATCCTTCTGAAGAGGAGCTGTAGGGCACACCTTGCTTCAGAGCAAGAACTCAAAAAGTGTAACAGATGGGTGGGTCACCTTTGCTGTTTCCACAAAAATATACCCAAACATGGCCTTTTTCTGGAAAAATCAATGTCACAGGTCAGCAGAGACATCCTCTGGAAGTCCCATTCTCCTGAGGCGTGCACAAGCATCTCGCAGTCCTCCAAGCAGGTAAGGCTGAATGGTCCATCCACTTGGAGGTACAGCAGCGGGGCACAGCTGGGCTTTGATAATCAGCGTTCTTCGTCATGACTGAAGTGAGGGCACCAGCCTCGCACGTGCTCTCGGGGACACTTCGCCAAGCAACACAGAAGGGGGACCAGATTCATGCAGGAGCACCATGTTTGCAGTGTTTTGTTTTTTTTTTTTTTTTCTAGAGACAGAGCAAGACTGACCAGTGAAACGGTGCTGCTCACAACAGCCATGGGTAGAAAAGACTGTAGGAGAAACTGGTAAGGAAGATGAGAGGAGAGCCCCAAGGAGCAGTGAGGGACCAAGCTAGCAAGGAGAAGGCTGTGGCAAGATGTACAACTGGGAATGAGCTGGAACTATCCAGAACCTTAAAGCTAAAGGGAACAAGCAGAAGCATCTCTCCTAGTTTGAGACCCTAAAAAAAGAAGCCAGCATCTCCCCCAATCTCCCTGTCCTTCTGTGGTCTCTGGAAATGACAAGGGCTGAGTTCCCTTCATTACGGTGACTCCATAGCATGTTATCACCCTTAGCTATGGGGCGGTCATTTAGTTAAAACCTATTTCCACGTGGAAAAATTGAAGGAAATGCTTAAAGTACGGGAAAAAGAGTCAAGGGGCTGGGAAGAATGTCCTAAAGGCCAGAGGTGGTCTTATTAGAAATTTAAAGCTTTACCTATTAGCTGTAGTTTTCCACTGTTCTCAAGTGTCCACACACACATTTACATACAGAGAACAGCTAAACCAGCAGGTACTTCAGGAAGCAACACTAAAAGCAATGCTGAGATAACATATATTGCCTCAAATAGCACAATCTGTGTCACTAGAAGCCTCTCATCAAGGACATTCTTGGGAAAATACCACAATTACTCCTTACATTTGTCCCAAAGCTTGTAATGAGAAGAGTTACACAAACCAGGCATGGATAACAGTGGCTACAGCAGTGACATGCCAAGTACCTCAACAAGCTACAATACGCCTTCAACTCTCCCTGCAGTTATTTCTCCCAGAAAAAAATTAAAATCTCAGGCTTAATTTGAAAACAGCTTTGAAAATTTATGTCCTCATTCAAGAGGAACTTTTTTTTTCCTCTTAAATACCAGGTAAGTCAACAGAATTGGAAGGGGCTTGGCAGGCTTAGGGGCCCCAGCAATTAGCTGAAGGGACCTTGATTAAGACTGCAGGACCTAAGAAAATTGCCTTCAGTTTTTTAAAAAAGACTGGTTTATGCTGGTAGTAGAAACAAACACTAAGTCGAAGATGAACCAGGCACACCAATTCTGTTCTGAGTGGCCCAATTAAGGTCCTTCCTTTTGCCATCTGCTGTTCACGTACTCCAATTTCTACTCCCTTGGATAGGCAGCAGCGCAGCTCTGCCTGCCTGGACACCTCTGGAAGTGGCAGGCACCATTAGAGGTCCCCTGCTAAGCACCCCACTGAGGGTCTCCATTTTTTCCATTCTCACTTTTGACCCTCAACCACCTTCTTCCTCTTCTGACTTGGTTAGGGAGAGTTGATAGAAGTGGTGGAAGGGGAGTAGAGTTTCTGAAGAAAGTATGGAGCAGAGCAAAAATCATGCCCATGCAACTGACCACTGGCCATGCATGCATACAATCAGAAGAATCCAGTTGTCTCCACAACACACTTATATAACCTTAATTAACATTTAATATATTTGATTTATTTATTTGCTCCAAATAAGGCATGGCTTAAAATCCACTCACATTAGCAGTCAACCCAGACAGCCACTGAAGAACCGATCCAACACAACACAGAACTGCTCCCAAAACTGTAAACACAAATAAAAAACAACTAGTGAGCAGAGAGCCAGGGATTCCCTCTGCTGTCTGCAAAAGGAAGGACAAGTGAGGCCCTTTCAGACACACCTCAAAGTCCTGTACCGCTTCTTCTGTGCCCATATCATGCATGCTCAGCTCTCCTCATTCAGATTACGAGAGCCAGGACTCAGAGCAACCCTTAATAAATTCCAGATCACAAAACCTCCAAACCTCACTCAATATAACCAGTTGCGCTCGCTGCCGCTTGCCAGGACCTACTGCCCATTAGACAAGGCCAGGGAACAAAGGCGCTCCATCTAACACTCCGCTCCAAACCACCCAATTCATTTGCAGGTTTTTTTCATGACATTTCATACATAGGATCCAGTCCTTGATTCCCCTTTGGGAAAACAGCAAGAATAGGGATCTGCTTGTTCCACAAGAGAAGGAAGGAAAAGTTGGGGGAGTTTGGATGCTAGTCAGTAATGGCACACTGGAAGGAAACAGGACATAGCTTGGGGTATCTGGGCAAGATTACTAGAGGAGAGGACAGAGAGCATGTTCCAGCATGAACCTAGCCCCTGAGGGACTGTCTGGGTGGCAAGAAGCCCAGAACCACCACCCATTCTGGCCCCATTTTCCATTACCTCAGCCCACACACACTCCCTTCCACCCTCCTGCCAGCCACGCTCGAGTTGCTCCTCTCCAAAGGCTGCAACAATTGCTGAGCACAGGCAGAGAAACAGACCCGTACTCATCATAGCTCTTGGGGTCTGAGACATTTTGGCAAGCTAGTTTGATTCAGAGGAGCAAACAAAACTCCCCAGACCTAAGTGGGCCAACCAGCACTTTTCTTGAACACCACAAGGACACAGACCAAGATCTCCTGAAGCTGGAAAAGGTTGTTTTACTGCAAGACAGTATCCTTCTATTTTCACCTCCGCTGAAATCAGATGCCCAGAAACACCAGAGACTTGGAGACAAAATAGATGTGTTTGGAGCAGTGATATCTGCAGCCACCACTGTGCAGCAGAGGACACACCACCCTGCACCCCACACTCACCCAGCTGTGTGGCCCTCCCCTTGTCCTGTGCAGGGGAATACCCGGCTACCTGTTCACTGTAAGGAACAGAACACTTATGGGAGGCAATGAAGCACAGAAAAAGCAAGGAACAAAAGGGTCCTGCAACAGGAAAGGCAGCAAGGGGAGAAATTAGCAGAGAAAGGAGGTCAAGGGACAGCAACCTGATGAGGGATTTTACCATCCTCTAAAGGGAAGGAGTTGTTTTCCCACACCAGTGTGAGAGAAGCCTGCATTTGTACCAATGCACTTGACTATGTACCTCCAAGCTCTCAAATAAGTCATCCTCAAGGACTAAGATCACAACCCCCAACGTAGCTATACAAACATCACAGCTTTGTGGCAATCATGCCATTATTACCATGGTAAAAACATGTTTCAACTCTGCAGAAAGTTAAGAATAGTATTTCAATAACCCACATCTGGTATTTGGTATCTTCAAGGGGTATTTTCAAATCTGAGCTTAAACTGTTTTTTAAATTCAAACTTTGAGACTCAGTTCAAAGAAGTGGAAGAACTGGCAGCTGCATGTGAATATCCTAGAGGATACGGTTGCACAGCCCAGCAGCCCCAGATTCATCAGATGGCCAGTCCCAACAGGAGCGAAACGTTTGGAGTCGTGACTGGCAGGAATGGACGAGGTCTGCTTCTGGGAGGGACAAGGCAAACCACCACACAGCCAGGAGCAGGGCAGTGGACAGCCACAGCTAAAACTGCAAGAATGTAAGCTGGCAGAAGAGTGAGCTAACTAGGGCCAAGTAAAGTTATCATTTTTATGCCATGATGCAGATGCCTCAAAGATACCTCATGCTGCTTAATGGCAGCCTGACAGATTTGCCTTACATTATACCTTGGCTACAGCACACGAACATATTTTCCTTTAGAACTGCCTATATGGGCTCCATCTTCCCCCTGCAATTCTTACACCAAGTGTGGCTGTGCCCCACAGATCTGCTTTGGTCAGTGACCTATAGACAGACAACACCCTGGCTTTTCTTAAAAGTTTAATACTCCAAATATTTTATTGGCTGGATAGCCTTCTACTGAAATTACTGCACAATTTTCACTTGTTTCAGCCAAAATTGAGGGCAATTTTACTTAAATAAGCCTGTCTGTGCCATTAGCTCTATTTCACCAGGGAAATTTGCTCACTTGTGCAGATGACATCATGTATTGACATAACCCCACCGTAAGAGGCATTTCAAACCCCTATACTCTGCCATTTCACATTGCAATTATACTCAAGCTTAAACGGATCTTTGACACTAGACTTGCACTGCGTTTCGCTTCTCTACCATGCACTTCACTTGGCTTTGTTTTTACAAAAAGAAGTATTTGCTTCTGGAGCCTTGCATTGGTTTCCATCATGCCCAGAATCGCAACTACAGAAACTAATATTTTTGTAATAGCAAACCTTAAAAGTATTTCCAGTGACAATGTCACGAACCAAATTATACATACTGCTTCTAGAATAGCTTGGAAAAAAGAACACTCAAAAAGAGACCCCACACCCAATTAGCACAATGCAACAGAAGTTTTTACCATGTCTTGTGAAGGCAGCCGCTGTAGGACTCCAACTGCACAAGTCCTTCAAGTGGAAAAAACTCAACCTGCTAAAACCTGTTCTAACGCCCTTCTGTTCTCAAGTAAGACTTTGCTGCTGTGAAAAAGAAGCAGTTGCATTAATTCACACACATAGCAAGGATTAAATAAAACTTTAATAATTGCCATACAAGTGCTTAAATGTTTTTGTTAAGCATTTCTTTCTGCCTTCATACCATTACCGCAGTGACTACACACAGATAAGGCATTCAAGCATTTGAAGTGATACAGCATTTAGAGAAGAGCCTTGAGGAAAAGTTCGGTGCCAGGCATGACAGCCATGCTTTCCTTGCCTTTCATCTGAGAGAGTCCTTATACCTTGGCATTTTTTATGGCACTTTCCGAGACAACCAAAAATGGTTCAGTAATGTTTCAACTCTGCCTCTTAGTATCATTGGTAGGCAATCATCAGAAAAAAACCCCAAGGAACTGATACAGGACTACCTGCCCATTCGAGCTTTTGGGATTTGCTGGAGATTAGCTCCTCATCATCCCCAGGAATTTAGCCACTGGCATTGATCTCCCCCCGTGAGCTCCTCACAGGAGTCATCACATGAAACACCTTCAGAGACTGCAGGCCCTCAGAGAAGCAGCACAGCCAGCAAGTCCCAAATCAAAAGCATTACAATTTGCAAGGGCAGTCACAAGCCCTACAAACCAACTTGGTTAGACAGAAACCATAAACCAAAGAGCAATGAAGTGGGTCAGAAATCGAGATGCAGGAAAGGCTGTTTTAGGCAATTATATAATTAGTGGTCACTTCCAGACAAGAATAAAGCCCCACTTACCACTTAAGTCTCCTCATCTGCTCAGTAGCTGTAAGGCTCATGGAATTGGTGTTGGTTTTGAAGTTGACAACATAAATGAGACTACCTGATGTTTACTTGGTAAAGAGAAGTAGCTAAAATACTTCACAGTAGTTCCTATGAGAATTTCTAAACCTGGTTATCTTCTGGGTTCAGTATGCAGAGTACCCCCAACTCATAAAAAAAGAAACGATAGTACTTTATTAAAATACTAAATTTTATTTTTTTCCACGTACATTTAATCTCCCCACCATTTCCATTTGTCTGACCACCACCACCACCATGCCTTATCAAAACATTCCATACATACTTAAAATGAAGCTGAGGGTGGAGTCCTGTCTTTAAAAACTAAACAGGCATTTTGGACAACACATTCTTGGCAAGGTAATCTGGATGACATTTATCAGACACGGTAAGGAAAGCTCTTTCAGCATTTGTAAAAAGGACAGCCAAATAATGGTTACAGAAATAAGACTGCAGATTTTAATGAACTGTTTAAACTGTTTTCTTTTCTTACAGAGTCTGTCTCCATTGCCAGAGAGCTTGAATGACCTGGAAGTGTACACAAAAAGTTAGAAATCGAAATCCATTTTTCTCATTATTTTCAGTTTACTATCTCCACTTACTCCACAAAACACCGACATTCAGTTACAACAAAAAAATGCATTCCTTTCAGAGAAAATAAAGTTGAAAGCAAGACTTTAGGTCCTTCTGCTAGAAGACTGTTATTCACTGTAATAGTAAGAATTCAGTGAAGGTAAGCGAGAGGATGGGTGTGGACCAGCTAGGCAAATATTGGCTGAACTCTGCCTACCCTGGCTAATGTCAGACCAACTCCAGTAGCTGAGGTGAATTGCTTTTAAACATTCTTTCAAGATCCTATCAATTTGTCTATCAGACAAGTTTACTCTGAACCACTGAAGGAAGCAGGAAAGCGTAAGGAATTCTGTCATTGGAAGAAAGCTTTAACTTAGAGGAATTTTGATAGGGAAATCTAAGACGTATTTTAGCCTAGTATATGTTGAGTAATTACTAATTCAGAAACTTGCTTCCTGATACCACCTTTTGGCTTGCCCCCTTAAAAGAGTTCAGTTGACTTTGGGAGAAAGTGTAGCAAGAAAGCCATAATCTCAATCACAAAACAGTTCCCCCTCCCAGACACCCTCCCCAACAAAAGGCTGAACAGCAGACTGGCCTAGGTGGCCAAATTCAGCAGCAAGGAAAACCACAGCTCATTTCCTTAGCCAATATGGTGCCAAAAGGAAAATTCTGTGGGTTTAGTAAGCAAGAGATAATTTACCAACCATATAAAAGCTGGAAAAATGTAATAAAATATTAGCTTTCCCATCTTAAGCCAACTAAACCCTTAAAACCGTTCCCATTTATTTAATCTGAAGTATTGTTCGTGGTTTGTAACCCTTTGAAACAGTCCAATGCTTGTAAAGATTAAGAAGTGGAAAAGAATCCCTAAGTCAGGTTATAAAAGTTTTTGGACTTTATCAAGTTCCAATAAATTCAGTTACCTTCTGGTCCTCCGTCCTGAAGCAATTCTTAACATAGTTGGCGAATTTGGGTTCCAGCTTAGGAAGGGAAGAACCCTATTTTGAAAGAAGCAAGCTTTACTGTATGCAGGTCATTTAATGATTTCAATAAATAACTCTCATGAAGCTTAAATCCTTTGCAATGCACATGGAACTTTACTCAACCCACTTTGCAACCTCCCAATCTCCTTTAAAATCATTTTTAGAAGTCTGCTTCTCTATAGTACTTGCGTATTTCTCACAGGAACGAGTGCCTACACACTGAAGTGGCAGTACAAGCATCTTTGCTTATGCTCAAAAACACAACAGCAAGCATTCACCACTTAAAATGATCTTGCTTGTAGACACTTGCTCCTATCTCTGAAATTGCCTTTATACATACAAATGTACAAAGCATATTCAGTAACTCATGTATCTAGGTTTACCTTCACATCTCCTATCTCCAGGCAAAATACAGTACACTATTTTAACAGACATCAATTTACTTTCATATTCCCCATGAGGAACATTTTTCCTATTTTTCAGGTACATCAGTTGAAATATACCTAGCCAATTACAATAGCACACTGAGCTGCTCCTCAGCACACCGCAGAGGACAGCAGTTTCATGTTCAAAGGAAACAAAGCTGCATTAGCAATATCTGAAACTGCAATACTGCAACCAAAAAGCCTGGATCTGGACAATGTCTTACCCCTGGATTCTGTCCAGTACTGATGCTTTTCTATTAGCCTGTTGACATCTACTTACTACAGAACACAGCAGTCCCACTCTAGTAATTTAATAAAGTTATTTTTTTAAAGCTGCTAACTTGCCAGCTGTCAGCTAGAAGTGCTATTGTATACAGCAATGCACAAGCATTTTGCCTTACTAAGGTACAGCTCCAGCATCATCTTGGAAAATATTAAATTAGGCTGCCTGATATTGCTTCTAGGTATTTGTGCTTACACAGCACTTCCTAGTAAAAACACTTCAGCAACAAAAAGTATATTCCAAAGCTACTTGCCAGTTATCTGGTCTGCACGCCTCCCTCCATAGGGACATCTGTCTACTGCGAGCAGCGCAGCCACTTCTGCTTACACTGCAGAAACACCACTAATCATGGCTCCTCTGAGTCATGCAGAAAACCACCCTAGCATCCACTAGATCCAAGAGGTTAGTTTGACCTAGCAGAATTGATACCATCCATCACTGTCAGGTTCACAATTTAGGGATATGCATTTCAATCCCAATCACAATCTGTTACTGCTCACCCTGAATCCACTCTGTATTGAGACACTTTGTCTTATTTTGCATTCCTGGAATAAAATTGCCTCAAAACATCAGGAATCGAAGCATAATATGATAACCCTCATTCTTTAGATTACTTGATTGCTAGTGTAAGAGGTGAAAGACTATCATCTCAGACCAAACTAAAAAACCCAGAATTCTTCATAGCACTGACATCAGTGCAGGCTTAAGCCAAAAATAAGTCTCCAAGAAAGAATCTAGTTCGGTTACAAACAACAAATGATCTATAAGCACACTCCTCAGCTAGTGAAGTAAACAGAACTCAGTCTAGATGTCAGGTCCTCACTACCAGCTATTCTGCAGTACAGGTGTGTACTGAACTGCATCCCTAGCTAGCACACAGGTTTCCAAACTTGGCTAAAGAGGAAAGAATTGCTATTACCTGCTATACTTTTACTGAACCAGCCTACAATTAAAATGCCATTTTCTTTTTTGTACTTAAATAGCAGCTAAGAATACTCTAGATGCATAAACATGAAGTGCTAGTCAAAGCTGATAACAAAAGCTGTGTGACTGCCCTGTGACCTTCAAAAAGATGAAACATCCATTGAGGAGAGACTCAATTAACCCCAGATCTCCAGTTCAGAAAGCAAATGCTTTCAGGTCATCATTGATTCATTAACACATACCACAAGCACCTGTCTCCCCCTTCTGGAAGTTACACAGCCTTACAAGCAACTGGATAGCTAACACATACTGCCTTAAGACCAACAATTCCAAGCATCTAAAGAACTCTGCTTTACTCTCAACACCTAAAATACGTGCATTAGTTAAGACAACTTTAGAATGAGTATCACCCAATGCTTTGTTATTTTGTCAGAGTTTTTAGTTTTAACTGAGACAGATCACTAAGAAATACCAAATTACTAATCACCACTACTGGAGGAACACAAAAACAAAGATGCTGTTTGTTTCTCGTGAGTACAGAAGCTTCTTTGTGTCCTAAGTGAGTTTTCATTTCTCTAAGTGTCAACATCAACATACTCCAATACCAGCACAGCAATCAGTAGCACCTAACCATTTCTTAAAAACATCTAATTCTTCCAATCTGTGGAAGTGTAAAAAATAAGGCCAACAAACCTGAAGTTTCCAAAAACTCACCTTATCTACGGATGCTTGCATTTTTGCTTTAATCTCCTCTAACGACAGAGGGACTTTTGGTGTTTTTGGAGTTAGGGATTTATCCTTCTTGGAATCTGGAGTCTGAAAATTATTCATTTTATTAGGAACTTGCACATACATAAAGCTGCTCAGTATACAAGATCAAGTTTTCTAAGAAAAACCCCAAGAATGTTAAAACCTACTGTAAAATTTATACAGAATAGAAGAACTAGCTGTGACATAGATACTTCAGATAACTTGTGACTTTTTGAAAACTAAATTTGTGCTTCTAACGCACTCCTCAGACAAGGAAAACAACATTTAAGTTTGAAGTTATAGCTAGTAGAGTTAGACAGATGCCTACACAGCTTTCTCCCAACAGAAATGAAACTGAAAATAACCCAGACATTCAGTGATTTAGAGCTTACTCCACAAGAGCAGCCAGACTAGGTCATGCTTTAAAAGGCACACATCTGCACTGCTTTTGAGATGCTCTCTTGCCACCATCCATCCCACACTAATTTCTGTATCAGCCTTCCTTACATGCATGTTCAAGGACACGCAGCAAGGAAAAGCTGCATAAGGAAGCTTGACAACTACAAAGCAACTGAACAAGAAAACTGCTGGCTCTCAAATGGATCAGTTAAGCAAGACTCCCTCCTAGCACCCTCCTGTTTTACTGCAGTGACAACAGTTAGCACTCATCCTCTTGTACAGGCAGCTACATAAAAAATAGACTTGTATTTTAAATTGTGGGATCACCGATACTTATAAGGGACAGCATGTCTGACTTCGATTCCTGGCTGTGGTAGTTATATATTTATCACTAAAGAGTTTCACAGGGGAACAGGAAGCAATGAACAGTAGCCCCAGCACACTTCATATTAAGATTTAAAAAACTTAACTTGATGGTTAGTACATTAAAGTTACCGTTCATCAAGAAAACTAGCTTCCACACTAGAACAAACATTCATCTTACTCATTTGTCTTCACTCACTTTTGTCTTAGATGCTGGTGTGGATGGCTTGGAGTCTTTTCCATTTTGCTTTGCTTTCTGCATATTTTTTCCTGAAGCCTCACGGACAGGCTGAAAAGAAAGCACTTAAGTTCATCTGCCACAAAAAACTGCTAGTAAATGTTAAGCTCATTTAACCTAATACTCAAGACTTAGTGACAAACTATTTCATCTCAAACAAAAAAAAAAAGCATTCTCATTGCAACATGATCAGCATCCATTATTTAAGCAAAATGTATGTATGCTACAGGAACTCCAAAACAAACCTGTTGCAGCACAACCTCTTTGTCTGGCATTTTATAGAGAAATATTATCTGGGATATGCATGGGCAATGCCACATGCATCTGTAAGAATGTGATTATGTTCCTATAAAATCAAGTGACCATGTTGTTCAGCCACACTAGATTTGATTAGATAACAGGAAATCTGCAGTTCAGATTGTCTCCACTTAAACTATTGTGCTCTATCACCTATAGAAATTCATTAAGACAGAGCAGTATATAGCATAGTAAAACATTAAACATTTGCTTCTAAACAGCAGACATGTAAATGTAAATTCAAGCCAAAGCACACAAGTTAAAAAAAATTACTACCTTCTATCTCTGCAGTGGCCAAGTTGCATTACAGTTTATTTTACCACCAGATGGCACTCAAGGGCTGATTTCATATTCAAGCACTTGGCTGCCTGAAGTGAACCTTTTCAACGGGCTCACAAATTTGCATCCATTTTTTAATTCAAAGTTAGGTTGCTAAAGAGACCTTTTTCACAGCATGCAGGACTAACTGAAATGGCAAAGCACAACCCCCTTCTTTGAGCAGGATTTTGCTTGTTGTCCAATAGCTGTAGACAAAAATCATACCAGTCTGACAACTGCACGTGTGCAGATACACACTGTAAAGAACCCAGCCACTCTGCAGCCAAGTAAATAAAACATGGATTGGATGCGCACTCAGACTGAAGTCTTCTAATGTCCTATTACAAATTATTTATACAGACTAAGCTAAAATCAAAAGCATCGCATTCACACATTCCAAACAGCTGTGCTTAAACTCATTTAAGGGATTATGTGCCCAATTACTGTCATCCCTTGTGTCACTGTCTGGTCCGTAATAAAACAGAACACTGCACAAGACAGAGGTACTTCAATTAGCTTCTGCACTACAATAAATGCAAAGTTCAAACCTAAATAGCTATCTCTCACTTATGCAAACACAGTTTCCCCCTCCACTTCTGCTTCAGGGGTCTTCATAGGAACCCTCAATGAAGACTCAAAACATGGACAATTAACTAACACCTATTAGTAAGTTAAGAGGTGTTAGCACTTGCTCCCTCTGTCTGAATAAACTTAGCTGCAGATACTGAGTCCATCTGGTGCGATCACTCCAAGTTCATTAAACAGACTGTTTAATCCTTCATAGGTGAAGAGCATCATAATGTGTATATATATACACATATATATATACACACACACGCCACTTACTTTCTTCATTGGTGTTTTCATTTCTTCCTCATCATCCTCCAAGTCATCCTCATCACTACAATTAGAAAGTCAGTCACTCACCATAACTCAAGATTCATCCTCACAGCTTTAACTACACCACCCCCCATAAAAATGTTGTATTCATGAAGCAAGTAATGTCCCCAAGTCTACCTTATACCTTGTTTTAACACATGGCAAGGTGTTAGGCCAAATATTCCAATTACTACTGTTAAAGCAGTTAAATACACTCCCTTCTACTTTAATACTGAAGGTATGTATCTTAGGACTTCACCTACTACTATTGACTGCATTGTAAAGAGAAACCCAAGGCAATTCCACTCTTGAAAAGAATCATAAATGGTTTGGGCTGGAAAGGACCTTAAAGAGCACCCAGTTCCAATACCCTGCCCTGGGCAGGGACACCTTCCACCAGACCAGGTCGCTCAGAGCCCCGTCCAGCCTGGCCTGGAGCACTGCCAGGGATGGGGCATCCACAGCTTCTCTGGGCAACCTGTTCCCATGCCTCATCGCCCTCACAGGGAAGAATTTCTTAATGTCTCATCTAAATCTGCCCCCTTTCAGTTTAAAGCCATAGCCCCTTGTCCTGTCACTACATGCCCTTGTCAGCAGTCCCTCACCAGTTTTCTGTAGGCTTTTAGGTACCATAGCCAAGACAAAGTAGCTCGCTCACTTAGCATTAAATTATGTTACAATTTGTATTATGAAACGATTAACCCTAGATTTCAAAATACATTATCAAAACAAGAATACGTACTCATCATCATCATCCTCATCTTCATCATCCTCCTCATCTTCTTCTGATAATTTAGCTTTTTTCTTAAAAACATACAAAGCATGTTAAGTGTCAATACCATTGTTTAATAAACAGCAACCCTGATCCAAAACAATGTGGCATAATTACAAGTCTGACTTCCATCAATTTAACTAAAAATCAGCAAGTTGCAGCTGCCAGGTGCTATTAATTTTACAGCATACAAACCTTTCCTTCTGCACTACAGCTTCCATCAGCATTTACAACTCTCACTATACAGTGATGTTTATACTAGAATCTGCACACACTAAATTACTACATTGAACAAAACTTCCACAAACAAGCCTTCTATCAGACCCTCCAGCAAAGCTTTGGTAACCACCTGCACTGAACTGCACTTCCATAATTTAGTACTTGTCAGGGCCCAAGTACAAAATAATCCTTCCCCACAGATGTCAATATATCATCACATATTAAGTAAATTACAGCACATCATCTGTTTACTGCTAGAGGCAGCATTAATATCAAACCAAAAGAAAATTCTGCAGACAAGCTGACTGAAACTATATATACCTGTGGTGTTTTAGCTCCTCCTCCACTTGCTGGTCTCTTTGTTGAAGTGTTCACAATTTTTGCATCATCTTCCTCATCGTCTGATTCTGGTTCTTCCTCTAATGCTGAGAAAAAGATGGCAATGTGTAAAAAAACTCAACTCATTTAACAGTAGTTAAAGCAAGATTGCTAGTAAGAAACAAACAGAAGAGTATCACCCACAACTAAACAGGCAAGGTTTTACTGAGGTGCTGAACTGATGGCAGGAGGCTTCCTACTAACAATCTAACCACTGAGATCAGAAACTTTTTCAGTTGCCTGTATGCAGATACTACTACACTGAAACCCAAAATGAGTGAATAATCACCAATGCCTGTAACATTCCTTACAGAAGCCACTGAAAGTCAGAAATAAATTTTCTCTATTTCTAAGGAGATATGTTTAAGAGACCTTCTAGTGAGAAAGATCAGTTTCAAGGACAACTCTGCAAAGGAGAAGGCTAGACTTGGCATAGTTTTGAGTTTGCATTCAAAACTATTTCATGGTCAGTCTTCTCACACTCTCAACTGATAAGCAGTGTCTCACAGCAGAAAGCTGTGAGCTTTCTAACACCAAGAACCTAACATTCATTTTCAAGGAGAGAAATCAGAACTCAAATTGTAAAGCATGCAGCAAGAAAAGGCATGCAAATGTTTCTGTGAACTCTTGTCCTCATGCTTCTGAGGATAGCCAATTCAAGATTCATAGGGCTGGTGTTTGAGAAAGTACTGCTTGAGATACCAGACATCACTTAAGTTCTGTTGGTGCTGACAGGTAGCAAGATCACAGATTAGTAATGAGTAATACACACCTACGAGATGCTGACCACTGACGTAAACAGGCCCCGAACCACATTTCAACCTCAAGACCACTGGTGGTGTGATCTCAAAGCCACCTAGTGAAACCTAAGGAAAAAAACATCGTTATTTCTTTAAATACTAAAGGCAAAGTGTGCTTAACAGACAATCCATTCAAATGAAACCAAGAGCATCAACATCTGTAGACTCCAAGGCTAACAGTTACTCCAAGCTTCATGTGACACAATAGTCTAGAAGTGCTGAGAGTAAAATCAGGGTCAATAAGCCACAGGAATTTACTACATTCTCACTGTTTGTCCTAATTAAAGCACACTTTCCAAAGCCAGACCAATCCACATTTGTTTCTACTCCTCTTGGCAGCAATGCCAATTTGCCCATTATCTATCACACCTGCCTCTGCATTGTGCAGTTCCTCCTGTACATCTGACTGTACATCTGATCAAATGACATTCCATATGGCAGGGACGACAAGTAGGATGCCCTTCAACCAACAAAGGACAGCAGTCATCTTGACAATTTCTTAAGAGCTTGGGACCTCCAGGAAAACTACACTTTTACCCCAGGCTCAAAGCAAGCAACACAGGCTACAGATGCACCTGCCTGCAAGTGCATACATTTGTGTACACAGAGATGACATGCATAATTACTCTCACTTCTTATGAAAAATGCATAATTCAAACAAGTCTATTATCTCCAGATCACTAGAGTTAAGTCTACTAGGCACAAAAAAATTCATTTAGCTTGTGTTTAGTATACATGCCAAAAAAGGACACTTATCTGAACACAATGACCACTGTGCAGTTTCACTAAAATTCAGACAATCAAGACCTTTTCTAACTTGCCTTTCTCACCCAAGACCCAATTTATAGTAGATTTCTCCAAGTTCCTGTACTTACCGTAGGCTGCACTGACATTTTCAGGGATGCCAGTACTACTTTAATAGGGTTGCCTTCGTAGTCCAATGCTTCTGCTTCTACAACATGTAATTCATCTTTGGCTGCAGCCCCTAAAGTAACCTGTGAAGAACAGTGCACATTGAGAACTTCCTCAAAAATTCTGAAGTCTTTAACACTACGTTCACTATATCATATCTCAAGACTGAAGTTTTATTTCTGACTGGTTGTACAGCAGTGCAACCACATGCCTAGAGGAAAGGAAACAACTGCTGTCACTACTACAGAACCACAGAATCATATTATAGAATGGTTTGGGTTGAAAGAAACCTTAAAGATCACCCAGTTCCACCCCTCCTACCCTGGGCAGGGATGGGGCATCCACAGCTTCTCTGGGCAACATGTGCCAGTGCCTCACCACCCCCACGGTAAATTTTTTTCCTTTTATCTAATCTAAATCTGGCCTCTTCCAGTTTAAAGCCATTACCCCTTGGCCTTATCACTACATGCTATCAACAGAAGTCCCTTCTCAGTTTTTGTGTAGGCCTTTATCCTTCCCCTTCCTGCCACTTTTCATCTACCAACTGCTTCAATTTATCACACACACGCTTTTTGCTTACTTGACACTCAACAAGGGGTTTAGTCTTAACAACTGCTCAGTTCAGTACTGTCATTTATGCATTTGCCTTCTGCATTAATTCACTGGCTAGGAGCTGCCATCCCAGAGCAT
This sequence comes from Tetrax tetrax, assembly GCA_009806455.1. Classification (NCBI taxonomy): domain Eukaryota; kingdom Metazoa; phylum Chordata; class Aves; order Otidiformes; family Otididae; genus Tetrax; species Tetrax tetrax. Next base: position 514,380 of record WHYT01017937.1, read on the forward strand.
TTCAAAACTCAAGTGGCTGGATGCCTTACAGTGGGTACAAGTCTGTCACTTTAAGACTGAAAACATCATAGCTGCAGGGAGGCAAATGAGTGACAGACATGGGACAGGTCTGAAATTCCAGTTCTCTAATCTCTAGCACCTGAGTCACAATTACATGCAAGAGATGTGTCAACCAAGAATCCCCTGAAGTACTACAATTATGCCGAACACTAGTCAACAAGGCACTGTTTCCTTTCCCAACGCCCATGAAAAGAACGTTTTCCACCCTCCATGGAAGATGCAGGTGTAAAAACTTCAGGCAGAGGCACAGAACTCGAATTTCCATTCTCCAACAGCTGAGTTTTAGGCAGGCTGTCATGGTCCAGACTAGACGTACCAGACTGAAGGCTGACAAACAGGATATAGAATTCACTGCTCCTAGCAAGCTCCTTTACTGTAAATGAAATTGCTGCTCTGATCTCACCTCTCAAATGGGTTAGAAACAAAGCTGAACTGTTCAGCTGGAGGGTCTACCCACTAGGGCAAGAATTTAAGAGCATGCCCTCCACTCCCACATACTCCTGCCACATGCACCAGTTAAAGCAATACTGTGGCACTTACTTACTATTAACTTATTTACTGAGTGACTGGCAAGCATCCATTCACACGCTTTAATTTCTACACTGAAGGAAAGCACACTGGCAATAAGCAGGTAATGAAGCAGTAACCATCCCTCTTTATATTCTCAGCTAGTAAGACACCTGGACAAACCCTCATGCCACCTTCTGCCTCTACATGCATCAATCCTCCTCCCTTTCACTTTTATCCTTTTTCTCCCCACTTCTTTCTGCACCTCATACCAATTCCATCACCACATTTGTATCTTAAATGAGATGTGCCAGTCAATCTTTATACATTCAGTCTTATCAGGTGCACAGATCTGCCACTGGGTATTTGCTACCTTCACGCCATCTTCCAGCAACTCCTCCCTCTGCCTGCAGCTATGCCTAAGATCTTCCAAGCCTCTTCAATATTTCTAGTGTGTCATTTATTTCAACCCCCACTTCTCCTGTTTATCATATTCTTCCAAAAACAGGATCTTTGGATAAAGGCATACAACTCAAGTATCGCTCAGTAACTAATTTCACCCACATGACAAGCACTCAGATGTAAGAAATATTCATACAAACTTGTCCTATACACACTGTACTGTTATATTCTTCCCTCAAAAGAAACTGTAATGAAGAATAATTTAGTCATTGTCAAGTCCAGGCTGTAATTTTCAAAATGCATGGACTGAAGACACATGATTCATGAAACTGTAACGCCTATATTGAAGTGTTACAAGTACCATTGTGAGCAACTTCGGAGAGCATTATTATGCACATCTCCTGCAGGAAGCAATTCTGCTGCAGGAAGCAATTCTGCTGTGGAAAGTAACTCACAATTATAAGACTCTTGTCTCCAGGTATCATCAAGGCACCTCTGTATATTTAAATAAACACAGTAATAAAGCGTGAAGTAGAGAGATGCTGCAACTCTCCAGTTTCTTGCCTGTGAATTAGGGCCTATTGTCTCTCTGCTAACCCCAAGTAACATGCTCAGCCCTTGAAATACTTATCAGGCCTTGAAATACTTGTCTTGGTTGCTGTTGCAGCAGAAAGATCTAAGGACACATCCAAGAACTTTCAGTGCATAGATCCTGTTTTCCAGGAGTGCCCTGCTCAGTGAGGAGTGTGGTAGATGAATCAAGTGAATGAAAACAGCATTTCGCACTTACATCCTTAGAAAGGGCAACACTAAGGACAATGAAACAAAATATAAACCTTCCCTTGCCTTGTTTAGATTTTGTTACTAGTTGCTTTTGGAAAAAAAGCACTGGAATTACATTTAGAGAATCGAAGAAAAAGCTTTCAAAATAAAGTTATAATAAAGTCTACTAAAGTGTGCCTGTGCATGATTCCTACAAATCTATCCTCTTGCACTCCTGTAGCATCTGAACTATTGCAGGTCAGTGTATATTCCGGCCTTTAATTCCGCTTATTATACATTTATTAATCTGCTCTGAATTCATTTTTACACTTTTCCAGCTTTGCATTGCTTGCTGTAAAAGATGAAGCACCAGTAGACATTTTAAAGTTTTTTCAATACTGTAAATATTTCAAGTGATGTGGTATGCTCCATTCCAAGTAAAAACAGCTTATGTTTAACACATTCACATAAAAACACTTACCACTAAAAGAAACAGGTTTTAAGAAATAAATTTACATGTTAAAAAAACTCATTGCTCAAGACATCACACATGACCAATTAAAAAAACAAAACCTAAAACGGGAAACTTAAAATGCAAAAAAAAAATACTTGCCGTTCTCAAAGACAGCTGATGCTCATTCTCCTCATCATCTACTTTGAACTGATACTCCTTATCTGCTTTAAGCTCGCAGCCTGTGAAAAGACCATTTAATTATGCACACACCGCTTCACTCAGACGCAGCTATTTGCTAACCGCTTGTTGCCTTAAAACTCGCTGCTGCAAGGCTCTGTGCTTGCACGGAAAACCACCGGCACCCCGGGCACACAAGCAGAGAACACGCGGGGGCGGGGAAAACCCCCGGCGAGCCCGCGGCCTACTGCCGGCCACGCAGCTCCCCGCGTGGCC
>WHYT01017937.1:517197-549256 GCA_009806455.1 Tetrax tetrax
CAGGGGAGCGACGGGCCGTTACCGAAGAGGAAGGTCTGGGGGCGCAGGGGGCCCATGCTCTCCATGTCCATGGCGCTGTCCTCCATCTTCTCGGCCTGCTCGCGCGGGAGGAGCGGGGCGGGATGCGGCGCTGCGGGCGGACGCGCACTAAAGGAAGCCGCGTGCCCGCCCACTCCCAGATATAGCCCGCGCGCTCTCGCGAGACCCGCGCCCCCGGCCACGCCCCCTCGGCCCGCCGCCCCGCCTCTGCGCACGCGCCCTCCGGCCCCCGCGCCGCCGCGCGCTCGCGGCGCGGGGAGGGGGAGCGGGAGCGGGCGGCGAGCGCGGCCCCTGGCGCCCTCCCGCGCGTGCCGCGGGTGGGGGGGGGGGGCTCCGGCCGTCACAAAATGGAGGCGGCCGGTGCGGACCGCGTGCCCGCCGGAGCGGCTGCCACCCGCCCGCGGGTGGCTGTTCCGTCACGCGTGGGGCCGGCGTGACCTCGCCAGCACGCCCGGCGGGGAAAGGGCGGCCGGCGCCGCCCGGGCAGGTGCCCGCCTGCCGTTGTAACCTGTTGAGGGGCCCGGCCGCGTGAAATGGCTGTGCGCTGGCGGGAAGGGCCCGGGGCCCCGCGGCCTGGGCGCTGTGGCTGGCTGGAAAGGGCTGGTGGGGGTCGTGGGCAGCCCCCCGCCGGGTGGGCTCCGCACCCAGCACAGCTCACTGCCCCCGGAGGGGGCTCGCTGGGGTGGCAAAGAACCGAAAGGCGTAATGCCATGGGCAAAGGAACCAAACCTGCTGGGAAATGGGGGGTGTAAGCACGGCCGTGCGGCTTCCAGACCTGAGCCGCAGAGGAGCGACGTCTACCAGTGCTCCTCCACGTCGGGGAAGGCCCTGTTGCAGCAAAACGTACTCCGTGTTCTACTATTGTGTGTGCAGCAAGGCTGACAGCCCCTGTCAGCTTTGATTTTTTTAAAGAAAAACCAAACTAGCAGCCCCTTTTCCTGTCTCCATACCCATTAAGATGAGCCACCATTCAGAGTTACTGCTCCCAATGCTGCTGGGCTCTGAGGACCAGGGAGCACAACCCCTTTTCAGCTGAAACATGATGGTAGTGAACTACTTTTTTGTGTGAATTGTCATGTGAGGACATGTGAGGACATGTGTATTACAACAGAGTTAAAAGTCTTGGGGTTTTTTTTGTACCAAGAGTCACAAAGCCTGAAAAGACTGGCATATGTATTAGCACAGGTAGTCCATCGCTGGCCCCGGGCACGGCACGCCTTTGAGTTACTGTTCCAGGCTGTCCTTGTCTCCAGGGCCGATCTGTAAGTCAGATGTGTCAGGTGCTGTAAACCAGCTAATCTCAAAATTTCTTTACCTGAACACCCACTCTTCAAAATTAAAAGTAGATAGCTGCTTAGTGCTCATGTCTCTCCATTAATTTTACATGTGTTGTTCGTATTCATAATACCTGCATTCATATTCATAAAGTAAGAAAATTAAATTCTGTTGCTGAAAATGAGACAAATTGAAACAAAAAGAGCTGATACAGTGGTAAAATTAATCTTACCTGTCAAAACATGATGTTCACCTTCCTTTTCACTCTTTCTCACTCTTCCCACAAAGCTCACCCCTTTGAAAAACTGTAAATACAGTCCCACAGTGCATATGCGTTCAGGTTCTTTTCAAATTTAAAGTCTCCTATTTGCAAGATACAATTAGTTTTCCAAACATTACGTTAGTTGAGCTGTAGCTTCATCGGGATACATCCCCCTGCAATCCTGTTAACATTAAAGCAGATGGTCTGCGGAGGTGTTGTCAAGTGGATTGCCACAGGCTAACTAAAGTACAATAATAATAAAATGGACTTGGGTGTGAAAACAAGGCATAGGATTAAATAGTAGTGCAGCTTGCCAGTGAGTGAGGGCAGGGCATTTGTGCCGCTGCCACAGGAGAATTTTGGCTGGAAGGCACCTCTAGAGGCTACCTGGACCAGCACTCTGCCCAACGCAGGTCACTGTGCAAGGGCTCCATCTTTGCCATTTGTCTGGGCCAGTTTGCTGCAGTGGTGCAGTAACTAACCAATATTAATTACCAGGTATTTGTGAATGCTGATATGGGTTAAAATCAGTGGGTTTTTTTCTATTTCTCTTCTCATCTCCCTACCAGCTCTTTTCTTTACTCAAGTATAAGGTGACACACTTATAGCATGTGTCAAGAGTATTTAAGCAAAACCAGAGAAACTAACAATCTTTTTTTTCTTCCTTTGCATTCTGTAGTAGAGACATTGTTAATTTGCAACCTTGTATGTATAGAAATAACACACTGATGGATGTCAAAGTCAAAAAGAGGAGAGCAGAGTAATCACTTAAGCATCATGAACCATCCTTCCCTACTCCACTTGAAATTTCCCTAGGAAACAGGAATAGTGTTATTTAATTTTCTAGCCTTTGCTTTGTTTAATTTCTGAATATCTTTAAGAAGCAATTACTTGTTAGGGTGGCCTTTAATGTGGGAAGACTGGCAGTTTGGCAATGCGGCATAGAGAAGATACGCACAGGGATTCATGAAGCAGCAGAGGCAGGAAAACCCACAGAGTGTGGTGGCTGGTGTCCCTGGCAGAAGAAAGACATCATTAATTGATCGGATATTGCAGCCAAAAAGAGCTGTACAGATGCAGATAAGACAGTGGTTTGATTTGGCTTGAAAATGGGAACCAGTATCAAAATTTAAAATGAAGTTTTGGCATGACCCGAACAACAAACAGACTGGAGCAGGAAGGTGAATACTGCATGGTAATAGTGAAAGGGGCTGCAGCATTTTGCCTGTACGTTCACCTGGTGCAATGCCAACAGCAGTACACAGCTACTGGTCAAAACCACCCAAAAACCCGCTCCACACAGCACTGAGCGGCTCACAAGGCAGACTGCAGTTACCGGAGTCCACCCCGGTCTGTCGAAGGGGAGCAGTGCAGCCACAGCATGTTCTCATGCGTACGGAGTCGCTTTTAATTCAATTACAGTCTTCCATTACTGGGGAAATAAATGTGGGAGGAAACAAAGGACAGACACAGAGAAGCAAAACAGGGGTAGGAAGTAGGAGATATATGCTTACTGGGTCTCGTTTGGCTCCACAGGGCTTTAGAAGGGCTGTCATACATCATGACGTTTATTATTTCTGTCATGTACTAGGATGAGAAGTCCATTAAAATATTGATCATTTTACTCTGCTCAACTCTTTGCTGTCTAATACTCTGCCTAGCTGAAAAAGCTTACAAGTGATTTAGAAATAGCTGTACAGGGAGAATTGAGGAAGAAACCGGAGTCAACATGGTTTCCCCTAATGGAATTCTCTTTTTAGTAGGCTTTTACAAAACTTAGGAAATTGCATTTGAAACAGAGTTAGAGCCACAGCGCAGTTGCAGTCAAGCAATCAGAAGCTACTGACACAATAAAGATTTCCTATGCAATCTTAATTTGCACGCTGACATAATAACATAATCTTCAACTGCGTCGCCCCAGGGCTGTCACACAGCTCTTCACAGGGCTGCTCCTCCTTTCACCGGTCAGTAATTTCTGCCACAATGAACTCAGGGCCAAAAAATTTAAAAGGTACCAAATCACTTACCCTTCCTTGGCATCAGAAAGACCGCTTGCAAACCCGAAAATCCAAATCTTTCAATTTAGCCTGAAATAACCACGGGTTGCAGTCTTCAGATGGGGCAGTACAAGGGAGGCGCTAGCTATTATCGTTAATGTACCCTTAGCAGGAGCAGGACGCTGTTACAGCACTGGAACTGTTCTGTGGGGTCACAGGCCAAGCTGTGTCCTAAAAACAGAGGGGCATAGCAGGTGGGAGCTGCCCTGCCCTGCAGGGTTGCTTTGGGAAGAGCTGTCCTCAGGGTTATAATTTCTCTCCACTTCCGGGTGGGTTGCTCAGGACAGGGAGATGTGATGGAAGACCATCCTTACCTGGTTGTCTTCTTTCTTACCTGCAGCCTGCTTTTTACTGCTGATCCTGCTGTGGGTGGACACTAGAAGTTTTTTTTCATCAGCGTTCTTTAATGTACTGTCTGTTCCATCTGCAGCTTTGCCTGTAACACATTATTTATGCAGAGCAGCGTGAAGGTCTGCAGCAGAAGATCCTTCAGCTCTGGAGAAAGCTGTGTACTGGAAGGGGGGCCAAGGGAGGCTGACAGCCTGGCCTGTGTGCTTGTGACAGCACATCTTGGTGCTGCTCCATCTCTTCTGTATTTTTCATACAGCTTTCAAGGGATCCTTCTCATGTTAGGGCCCGATTTCAGACATTCATCCCTAAAAGGGAGGAATGACAGACAGGCCAGCATGTCCAGGAGGAAGGCACTCAGGTATCACAGTGGTGATAAGAAACAAAGCTGCACAGAGAGATTACACCAGGTGTTAGTATCACAACTGTAGAACTGGAGATACCCTGAAATTTCTCTCTTTTTTTTCCTTCTCTTTTCTCAAATCCTTTAAAAACCATCCCAACAGACACAAGATCTAAACATTTGGTGTGAATGATGAAGCCTTAAGTATGGGATAGTTAGTTCTAATTTAGAAATAATACAACACGTACCTGAATACAGGTCCCTTAACAAGAAGACATAAAAAATATACACGTGATGTTTTCTTGCATGCAGCTGAGGTTCAGCTGTGGCTCTACCCATGCCCAAATGGATGGCACTAGCCTGGATCTCAGCCAAGTGTTTGCAATAGTAAACAGTAAAAGTTGGATTTTTGTGGCGACCTGGACCACATCAACACGTCATGGACCAGGTAACGGCTCGGAGTGCCACAGGAGCTAGGTGTTAGAGTACCTGAGTTGGCCACATTTTGGGGAGAAAGGGAGGAAAGAAGACAGGGTGTAAGAAGGATGCTTCTCCCATTGGGTTATATTACCTGATGCAGGATGAGCTGTCTCTGCTTGCCTGCCCTCATGCTGGACATGTGTTAGAGCCATACCTTTAAAGAGAAGAGGGGAAAACTGTGTGCCAGATACAATTCAAGGAAAATAGCGTCCTGAACATTTTCACCAGCCCTTGCCAGTGTTCAGGACAGTCCTTACCAAATGAGGGTCTCTGGTCCTTAAACAGGATATAATCAGCAGACAAACTGAATGCTACAACTTCCGTATATTGTGCACATACACCGCTTTGCAGCAGCATTTTAAAATAATCCTATTGACACTCCCAGGTGCTGTTTCCTCCCCAGGAACCATGACTCCAGGGCATGTCTTGCACAAAGATTGCTTCTCCCTGTGCTTGTCCCTCTTCTTTCCTGGATTTTTTTTTCCTGGAAAAAATTTGCCCCAAAAGTCAACCTACTTTGAAATTTTCTGTGTCCTGCTGGTCCAAAAGGTGAGACCACGTCCCGGTAGGAGAAGTAGTAAAAGTTTGGAGCTGGTGGAGCTGAGATATCTCAGGAAGGAGTGTGTTCAGTGAAGAGCTCCACAAGCATGTGCATGTAAAGCTGGTGAGACAGCCTACACATAACTGTTTCAGCTGCTCTGCTCCAATGATGCCAGATGCCCTTGCCCCATGAGCTTGTCTACAGTGCCTTCCCCTGGAATATGATTTGCTGCTGTACACTGCTATTGTACCTGCTGCCTGCCCACGGTACTTCTATGCTTGTTAAACCCAATGAACTCTATCCCCAAATGATGCTCTGCATCACTCCCGATGTGCATGAGCTCTGCTGACCACCTGCAGGCAACCAAGGCCATGGAGACAGGAGAGAATACATGGTACTCCACATAAAAGTAGCCTATTCTGGTGGTCACCTTTTACATTATCTTCTTCTGCAGCACAGGCTTTAAAATGTTCTCCCCTATGCCCCATGGTTCCCACATGCACGGGGAAGGGCAGACTTAAGGCCACAGCCCCATCTTGTTCCATTCCTGATTTTCCTGTGTTTCTTGTACTCCTCCATCTCTATACCTTCACTGTCAGACCCTGAAGTGCAGGTCCGTTTGATGTTTGGGAAGCATGTAAGACGCTGTCAGTCAACCATAATTTTGGGCAGATGCTCTGGGGACAAGTTCAGGAGAGATTCCCTCTTCTGAGCTGTCTGTTCTCGTTTCAAGATCAACAGCACCATCTAGTGACCCCAAATCAGCTTCGTACATACCCGTCTGCGTTATCTCCCACATTCCAGACATTCCTCCAGGTCTCCCAGATGAGGTTTGTCTGTCTGTGCCTCTCTACACCTTTCCTGGTAGAGGATTGCTTACTAGGAGGTGGAAGCTGAGGGCACTCAGCCACAGTCACAGCCTCTGAGCTGGGATGGGATGATCCAAATTAACTCGCCAAGAAATATCCCTGAGCTGTGTGCCAGACTCCATTTGGCTCAGTCAGAATCTCTTCTGCCTTCCTGGGCACCTCTCACAGCTTCCACATTCAAAATGAATCTGTTAAGGGAAAAAAAAAGATAATCCTCCCTTATCCTTCCCTTGGTCTCTGCTGTGTTTTACCTTACTCACATGTCGTCTAAGGATTTCAAGCACACCAATCAAAGGTCATGTTTTGTCCCCAAGATCCCAGTGGCATACGTAGCTGATAATACAGAAGTCAAGAGAGTCAAAAGCATGGCCAACATTATTTCTGGTCTTTCAGCTTAGAGCAACAGGCAGACTGGCAGCTCGACATCTCCAGTGTACAATGAGGCCCTCTGTTCCTCTCCCCATTATCCCTCCCTGCAAAAAAAGACCCCACAAAAATAAAAATCTGCAGGATCCACATACAAACCTGGAGAGTCAATGTTGCCTTACCATCCCAGCTCCTGCACTGCTGCATTTCACCCTCTCCACAACAGTCTCCAGGGCCCCCATGCTGGGGATAGAGACAGAAGGACATCACATTGATGGCAGTATCATTTCCTGCCTCTTTTTTTTTACTCAGCCAGGACAACATATGAATTATAACCCTCTCTACCTCAGTTCTGCAGTCTCTCAGTTCCTTGACTCTCCATCAGGGCACCTTGCAGGCTGAGGATGCTGCAGAGAAAGAATTGAAAAGACACCAAGTTTTTGACTGCTCATGGTAAGGAATTCTGATGCATCAAGCATCTCCTCAGTGTCAAGGTCATGGCCAGGAAAACCATGCTATGTTAGATACATGTGGCGAGCTCTTATATTTCTATTTGCTTCTTAGGCTAAAACAGGTCCACGTTCCCAGCTTGTGCTGGAGAGCACTCTTGGAGGCCAGGAATCTGGAGCCACGTAGTTACACACAAGGATCTGGACTGCAGCTCTCGAGTTTGCAGAGACAAGCCTGGGAAAGGTCTCAAAAGAAATCACTTCAGAATCCTGAAAAAGAACAAGAGGGATATTTAAAGCCATCGCCATAAATCCATTTCTTTCCTGGACTTTACTGAGCTTATCTAACGTAAGCAATAGTATTAAACCACTCTGCATTCCGGGTTGTATTTGCCCAGCTGGGGCAGCGGGATGGAGTTTTTAGCATCGCAGAAGCATTCCAGGGTGCTTTACTGGGTCTTGCACACAAAACATCCTCAGTTCACCTTATATGCTTATATATAGGTGCTGATAGGCTTCTGGAGGCTTTTGGACAAAGATATTTACTGAACAAATGAACGTTTATCACATTTTCAAACTACAGTTTTGAAAATGTTACAGATGAAACGATGGGCTCTGATCACAAATGTGACTTTAGAGATGTAATACACAGCTCCATGATCTGTCTGAAGCACTGCAAAGGTCAAGATATCAAACTGAACCTTAGGAATCACTGGGAGAGACACAGAAAATATCATTAGGTACGAGGGCAGGGTACAACCACATCTTGACTACTGTAGGTAGCAATAGTTCTGTCGTGAAAAAAAAAGAGAAAATAAAGGGCTATTCAATAACAAGAAACATGGAGAGTGAGAAACAACTGTCTGCTGTCTCTAATACAAGAAATAGAGGGCATAAAATGAAACTTGTAGTGGCAGATTAAATGGAAAAGAAAAGAAGGCAGCTGATCCTCACCCAACACATAGCAGAGCTATGAAAGTCACTGCCACAGGATGCTGCGGACAGCAGAACTTTACATGCGCTGCACACACACAGAAAAGGAAAATCAGTCAAGGGAGGGTAGACAAAAGACAACATTCTCTGACTCAAGAAGTCCTTAACGGCTTGGGAAGATGTTCTGGGGAAAATACCACTGTAATCTTAACCTGCTCACATTTTTTCCAGTCGCTGCCAGCCAGACTCTGGGCTGGCCAACCATTTAATCTGATCCCAGCAGGGTAAGATTCCCTGGGCTCCTCAGCCTGGGTTCAAGCAGACCTGCAACTCAAGAGCCCTTCGAAGACCCAGATCTAAAATCAAGTTCCGTTTCAAGGCTGATCACACACTCCAATCTTAGTGGCGTTTCAGGTCTAGCAGCAGAGGTTTATTATATTTTGGCTGGACGTTTCCATCCAGGCGATGCTCCCACATGTGGAAGACTGTTCAGTTTTCTCTTTTCTTTATGGCAAGGACTCTTACGTGCTTGTATGACCACCTGCATTGCAAACCTACTTCAAATGGAGTCTCTGTGTTTTACTGCTGATGGTAATTTGCAGCAGGTCAAGATGGAAAGGTGACAAGACATTCACATGATTGCCTTGGTGCTCGTCTCACCATTTCATCCTATAGTGGGGAAAACTAATCCCCAGAGCAGTTGCATGCAATGGCAAAGTTACCCAGCTCCCTTGACTCCTGGATGACACAAAGGAGAACCACACGGAGTTCCTGTTCAATTCTCCACACTTCCCATACCAGTTGGGAACTCTGGTCACGAATGGTGTGTTTCTGTGTCATCCAGACTTTTAAAACACAGGTGATGGGTTTACTAGTTGTTGAAATCCTATAGGATGTTAGTTCTCAAAGGAACGTATAACTTCCTTTACAAGAAAGAGAATTTCCAGCTTCCTTAGGAAGAAAGAGATGATTTTTCAATACTTCTTCAATTTCACCTAAAAGTTCACATCTGTCTTGTGCCACACTTTTCAGGCTTTGCTCTCCATTTGCAAATATCTAGCAAGCTTCTGCAGAGGTCTTTCCCTCTTTGCCAAGATCTTCACTTTGTTTTATTAAGTAAAGACACAAGTCTGACACAACCAGATGTACTGCACACATCTCAGCAGCTTCCTGCTGCTGCCAGGTTGGGCCTGTTAATTTCATTTACCTCCATTGCCGTGCCGTTTAACATTTCTTTATAAAGCAGCGCTCGTCAGCCACTTTACTTATCATCTGCCATTTCCGTCACCTCAGCAAGAGCCCAGGATCCCTCCAGCTTCTTCACCAGCAGAGTTCTGAGGTGGTAAGGTCTGTCCTGGGAACACCTTTAATAGCTAGCTGTTGACAGATTAATTAGCACTTGGCACTCCTAAAGTTATCGTCGCCCACGTGCTGTCACTGTGTTGCGCTTCCTTGCAGGGTAGTTCACCACTCTTGTACGTTCCTGTCTAGCAAACAGGCCTGGCACGTGGCAGGGACATCTCCCATGTGCCTGGCATCCCTCAGAGCAAGCGGCACACAGCTGTGCTGGAGTGGAGGAGAGGACCAGGTGGTTGAGCTCCACAAGGTCCGTGAGGTCCACGGTGGTCTTCCTCCATGCTCTGTCACGGTCATCACGGCATCCACCAACAGATTGCATCAGACCCAATCTAAACGGAAGCAGCAACAGTTATCTGCAAATCCACAACATGTATGTTGACCCCAGGGGAGCAAAGGTCACCTGAGAGGGTCCCAAGCAGCCGCTTGTTAGACTTGACTTACCTTATTGTCACCTGCTGACAGCATCCAAGGTCCCTGCAGAGCTGTGGTGCCTCCAGTGGTCTTCCCAGCACCGTCCCGTAACATGCCGGCTCCTCCCTATAGTGCTGAAGGGACTGGTCCACAGAGGCTCCGCTGGTTTTGTTTTACAAGATATAGCACTCTCATACTTACGTTTCCAAAACTAATAGATCTTAAAAAAAAAAAAGCCAGTCCGTGTAATGAAAAAAGAAATCAGATAGAAATGTTGTCAGTCAGTGTAAGAACCTCATCTTCCATGTGTGTTAAATCCACAGGAGATAGAGCAAGGATTGTTTTGTCTCACTTGGTTTTTGTTAATACATTGGAAAACACGGATCAGTTCTGCGGCCACAGTTGTGCAGCAAGGCTCACCGCCTTGGGTGGCACCAGACCACCAGAAGCGGTGTCACCACCGAGACAAGCTCAATGCAGGACCCACAGTGCAGGCATGTTTCTCATCCGTGGCAAGACGAGACCATTTCCATCACGTTTTTGGGCTCTGGTTCTGCCAACGGACAGGCAGAACCCTTCGTTAGCTACGCAACGTCTGGGAGCCACGCAGACTAAGGTCACCTCAGTGGGCTTGCAGGATGGGGACTCGCGTGTGGATGTGGTGCCCCCTCGGAGGACATGTGAAGGAAGAGGGATCGATGAAGGCAAAGCCTCCCAGGCAGGTGGGTTTGTCGAGGGAAGCAGGAGCCGGAGCGATGCACCGGAGCGGTGTGTACACCAGAGGGCACTCCGAAATTACAGATGTCGCAGGGAAAAATCTCATTATCGGGGCTGGGGAAAAGATCTGGGATAGCAGGAGGAGTGGGGATTTCACCTGTAAACAAAGCGGTTTTAACCTTTATGCCACCACTTAAGGGTGACTTTAAAATATTAAAGCCTGTATGAGAGAATATTTTGCTAACAATACGTTTTTAAAGTCTTGAAACCAGCATCATTCCCGCAGTGTTTAAGCATGATTTACCTTCCGTTTACAAAGGTACAACTTAGCAGCAACTTTGCTGGAGTCAGACCCATTGAATCCACATTAAGTCTGGCCTTTTGGGTATCTTAAGCTGTTACGGATGACTTTCCTTTTCTGAAAAAAAAACCCAAACTTCACAGTGCCATCGTCCTTCCTGGAAAGCTATGGAAATACGGGCCCCCGAATCAGGCAGGGAGCACCAGGAGATTCCTTTGGGTAAAACCCCTGGGCTCTCCCGTCAGCCCTGAATAAACAAATGCCATGACTGCAGGGACCGTAGCAGCCAGACCTTTGCTGGCGATCTTGCTGCTGGAAGGAGAAGCCCCTGCTTCCAGCCCTGGAAACGCTCCCCTGCGACACACGGCATTGCCGCCCTCGGCTCTGCCGGCAGATTTCTCCTCTGTCCTTATGAGTAGAGTATCTCTCACCAGCGTGAACATTTAAGATTATTTCCTGCTTGCACTCCAACAACAAAACCATCTAACAGCAAACCCAAAGAGGATGTGTTGGAGGGTAATGAACTCAAAAAGGATGGGTTTGGGGTAACAAACCCAAAAAGGACGAAATCTCCAGGAAAGTGCAGGATTGCCCAGTGGGTTCTGGCGAGGCCTAGAGCAAGGTGAAACCAGGGTTCCTGGGGAAGGGAATCCTGGAGGTGGAGGGATCTCTGTGAGTCAGTCCGAGGATCCCAGCTCAATAAGGCAGATAATAGCATTTGAACACTATCTTCTCCAATTCAATTGTATTGATTTATTGCCTGTCCAATGAAGCCATCAAGTGTACAAAATGGTTAAGCTTATATTTTTTTTCCTGCTGTCTTCTCAGAGGAGTGAAGTTGTAAACACAGACCCACGCAAGGTCAGCGGCCTGGGGGGGTGGGAATATTCGACTTTTTTCAAGGCAAACATGTGTCTGTGCAAAGTGAATCCCATTTTAGCACAGGGCAAAGGAAGGACACAAGCCCTTCTCAGTTTGGGCTTCTACTGCCAAGCTGCTCCATCTGAGTGGTTCGGACTTGCTGACAAACCTCACCGGCGTCGCTGTGCCAGCCCAATTTCGGCAGGAGTATCAGCATCCCCATCCTGGGCAAAGCTGCCCCAGCCCTGCGCTGCCAGACCCCAGACCCAGCTGGAGGGGCTGCTGGGCCACCTCCAGCCCATTGTACGTGGGACCCTGCATGGCCCGGCTGATGTGCACGGCTTACCCAACTCACAGCCTTACCCATCCAGGTGAGGGAAACAATATTCCAACCCTACGAGCAGACCTAAAACTGTCAGGAGAGTGCTGCTGTTTGAAACCCACCGCTTCAAAACGGAGGGCTGCAGGTCCGGCGGGGGCAAGCGGGTCCCCAGCTCCTGCGCTGGACGGCTGCAAGAGAAGGAAAATTAATTTTTTTTGGAAACAGTATCTTCTTTTAAAATGTACATTTGCAATTAAAGGCTAAGTATGCTGTATATTTTATTAATGACGTGGGATAGCGAGGCATTTTAAAGCTCTCTTGTTTTGATGATTTTTTTTTTTTTTTTGAGGGGAAAGAATTGAAATGGAAAGCTTAACACTTATAATTTCAAAAATTTGGCTTATATTTTAGGTTCTGGTAACATGCAATTACAGGCACTTAGAAAGAATTCCCTTTTTTATACTATGCCCTAGAGCATAAAATTAAGAGGCCAATTCAGGCTTTGTACTGCTTTCAGAAGCAGTTTGCTTCAGCATAGATCAACATGGAGACTGACTGTCGCCTTTCTATTGAATTAGGTCTATATTTTTGACAAGTATGGCAGCAGTATCATCACTTTAATCACCAACAATCCATTGTGTCTCTTTATGCTAATAAATAAAACATTCCGTGTTAAATATTTCCCAGTAAGCACTTGAAGACCTGCAATCACCCCTCCTCCTATATGTTCTCAAGTAAAATAATATAATGGTAATAAAATCAAATGATGTCTACGAGTTTTATAGAAAACTAATAGCAGTTGTTGCAAAGTGCACGTCAGATACCAATTGAAGGTTGCATTTCTCTTTAATATAAGATAGCATGCATATTTCACTAACTGTCTCTGTATATCAAATGAGTTAAGCAATAGGATGATATAGGTCAAAACCAGAGTTCTTTAGGAGAGGCTGTGTGTTAAGAGTGGGAGCCTCTGGAGCGCTGGATGGAAAACATTGGAAAATCATCCCAAGTTACAGAGAAATTGTCAGAGAAACCTCCTGCTCTTCCCGGCCAGCCTGTACCCTCCTGGGTGAAGGGCCAGCCCTCTCCCGGCTCTGGGGCTTTGCTTGAGGGGTTGATGGTGGTAGGGGTCTCACAAACCATGACAAAAATGCCCGTCAGGGACCCCCAGCCCATCACCCCGGCCTGTGTTCTGGACAAACACACCAGTCTAAGAGCAGCTCCTGGGAACGTAATCGCAAAGCAGAGACTAAAGTCTTAGGAGAAACACAAGCAGACCAACAGTGAGCAAATGAAGGCACTCAAGCATCCTGCCACACGTCGTCCAGGGGGACTTGGATGGGGCTCAGGGATGGGCTTCCACAGCATCCCACGGCTACCAGGGACACGGGACAGGATGTATCCCGTGGGATCCTTGGTCTGCGCTACGACACTGACTTCCCCTGCTCCCACCATCCAGGTTGCCCTGGATTCCCCGGATCCTCCTGGCCCTTGGTGCTTGGCTGTCCCAGGACTGCAAGCCCTGCAGCCCCCATTGCCCCTGAAACGGCTCCCACATGGGCACCGGGACTGCACCGCACCGTGGGAGCCCCAGCATGGCTTCGAAAACGTGCCTGGTCCCTGATCCCCCTGATTCCCTGGCTTCATTCCCACACTTCACTCTGGAGTGCAGGAGCCTTGGAGTCACCCTAAAGAAACCCTCCCTGAACTTCAGATCAGCTTGTCAAGGGATTTTTCCCATCCCCGTTACTAATATACCGAATATATTCAGGGGGCCCTGCCTCAGTCAACATGAATTGTAAACCATTTCTCTAATCCCCTCAACAATACCCTTCCCCAAACCTTTTTTCTAGCTTAATTAGATATTCTATCCCTTTGGTTTAAAATAGTATTTAATTTCACTTAATGATTTCAACAAAAAATATTAGGATTCCCCAAACAGACATGTTCTCTTTGAATTCTCTCATTCTTTTTTCAAGGGCTTCAGTTTCATCTTTTTGTTGCTTTGTCAAAACACAACTAATTGGCTGTCCTAAAAGTACAATTTCAGTAATTTCTCTCAATGAAGCATTGCCGCCTCCTCTATTAACACTGCCTAATTGGACTTCGAATCCCCAGCCAGTGACTTCACCCATGCTATGAGCCCGGATCACTGCAACAGTAAATATCAGCATCCCAGTTAAATGTAGGTTGGCTCACATTCCCCCAAAATTGGCTTTCTGCTCCTTGGAGTCCAATCTGATGTAATATTACATTAACCATTCTTTTTTTTTTTTTCTAGGGGAATTGGAGGAACGGAGGAGAAGCTGAAACGCAGATCTGCATTTCATCTCCTCGGTAAAAGCGCGTTTGCTCCCCGGCGCCAGCGAGGAGGGAGCGCTGCGGATCCGCGGAGCCTGTCGGGAGCCTTTACAGCTTCCCAGCCGTCGTTTCCCAAGTTTGTTTCTAGCAGCTCCAACTCCAGAGAGCACACCAGGTAAGGAGATGGCAGCACCGATCCCCGCGGGCCCCGCCGCTCCAGAGGGGTACCCACCGCCCTGTCCCCATCCCATCACCCGGAGATGGCTCCCAGGACAACTCTGCTGTGGGCACCGGAAACTGTTTCCCCTTCTTTCTCCTCCTTCTCCAAAATACACGCTACGTGGCACGTGGCTTCCAACCCTCGAAGACCATGGCATGTACTGGGGGCCGGGAAGGTTGACTGGCCACGCCACACTGTGTGCGGCAGCAAATCACCCCCGCTGTTATCGGCAGTGGCTCTAATTATCTTAGAGCATCTGCTATTAAAACGCAAGCATCAGGCCAAGCTACAAGTAGAAAACAGAAACAGAACTCCTCGTTGATGCCTGTAATAGGCACCAAAGGCATATAACTCGCATAATTGCTAATTGTTATTACTATGGCAGTTGATGCCAGAATTGCCCAGAGATGCCTCTTGCTGCTCGCTTCCCTGCGGGATTTGGGAGGCCGCTGAATCCCGCCATGGCTGGCAGTGTTTCCCTCGGCAGAGACCCCCCACGGCGGGGGAGGTCGAAGCCGCCCCGCCAGCCTGCTGACCCCTTCCAGGAAATGTCAGCGCCCGCCACCCCAGCAGCGAAAATTGCAAGGGACAAAGTGAACGGCAAGTTGAAGTGCGAGATCAAAGCGCCTGAGGATTTACAAGGGCCGGGCCTTTGAAGCCCTGAGCGCCGGACAAAGCGCTCCCCGCCACGCCACGCTCCGGCTTTCAGCTCCGACAGCGAAATCCTCTGGGGCCTAATGAAGCCACTTGACCTCTTGCTACCCCCATTCTCCGATCTGCAAAAGAGGGCATTAATGCTTCCGACATCCCGGCAGCCAAGGGGACTCGGATGGGTTTGACAAGGGCCCCGGCTTCGCTGGGGGCCGCAGCACTGCAGTCTAAAAACACCGTAAGGCGCCCCAATCATTATGCAGGGTTTGGAGAGCTCTTTAAGATACACAACACTATCAAATTTTATTTTTTTTTTCCCTTTTGCCGCTGCTCTCAGCAGGGATCAGCCCCAATCTAAGTTTGCATTTCTGAAATGCACTGGATTTTCCATCGCTTGCGCTCAGACGACGTCGTCATCCGTGCTGCTGCGGGCGCGAAACCGTTACAAATCTTACCAAGAAAACGCATTTCTACTCCATGCTTACACATCCTACTCACAAATTTACAGCCAGCCGAGCCCTCGCTCCCCCAAAGCAATTCACCGGGCTGCTTCTTCTTCTTGCCAAAAGCCTGGCGGGGACGCAGGCGGCTCGGGGGGATGATTTTTCGCGCTGGTCCAGATTTGGTCCCCAGGAGACGGGGCTGTGCAGCACAGCAGAGGGCACTCCAGCCCGCTGCGCTCACCCAGCCAAGCTGGGAGGACCCCGCTTAAAAGATGTTGCTATCAGCTCTTTCCTTATTGCAGGCAAGTGCTCCAGCGATAAATGTTTTCTTGTAAACATGCCATAGATGGAGGTAGGAGCCAACAAAATGGAGATGCCAGAAGCTTTTTGTCTTTGTGATTTACTTTCTTATTAGAACATGCTACTGGGAAAGAAAAGATATCATTGATAAGACTGACATTAGAGTCAGCCAGTAAAATTAAAACCCCAAGGACTGGCCTGGCCCTTTTCTTGTCAGGCAGGAATACAGATTCTCTGCCAGACTAACACTTTAAGGTACTCATAAATGTTAGGGACAAAACTTTCAAAAAAAGAAAGAGAAGGATTTTTCCTGTCTTTGGTTTTGGCAGAACAGTTTCAGAGGCTTTCAAGGGTCTGGCTTTGCATCTGAGCACTCATCCTCCTGCCCCACAAGAGGATCCTGCCCCACAAGAGGATCCAGCCCCACGGAGGTGCCAGCAGCCATGGGCTCGGGGCCGGAAGTGTTGTGTTTCTGCATCCTTCCAAAAGCTTTGGTCTGAATGATGCGTGGACAGACGCACTTCCCGTGAGCTCCTCCCTGGTGTCCAGTGGACTTTCTCATGCCCCCTCGCAGCAGGTGCTTCAGCCAGCCCTGGGTATGCTTGCACATTTTAGGGCCATGTTTATTGTATAAACAAGACCTTACAATAGCCTTACAGCAAGCACTTAGAACAGCCTTACAAACAAGAACTTCTGGATGTGCTCAGCACAAGGGAGGTGATGGGACTTAAGCCCAATCCTGATTTTCCAGCACCAGCCCCATGGCCGCACAGCAGCAGCCAGCCGGGCTCGCAAGAGGCCTTTCCTGATAAATTCTGGTTCACAGGGAACAAGTTCCTCCCCTCCCTGCCCCTTCCGCAGCCTCTCTAAAACCAGCCACCCAAGACCGCTTCGACACGCGTGTACCACCTGAGTCTCACACCGACGTTACATGTCATTAACAAAACATAAACCAGCAGTCACATCTTAACGGGAAAAGTTAAATCTCTTTATGCAGTTAAATAAAGATACCTTGTGCGGTCATTAAGAAGTGATTAGCTTATCTAAGAAATAACAGCGCTAGTGCTGTCAAACTGGCACACAAACACTAAAAAGAGCAGGGATCAGATATCACATTAGGCTAATTATAAAGGGAAGAAAAGACAAGCAGAAGCATAAAATAGCCATGTGGACAGTATTTTGCTGGATTTTTTCTTTGCACGGAAAAGGCTAAACACATTCTGCAAAAGAGAAATTTGAGTATTAAAAAAATTCCTCTTCTGGTTTTATTCATTTAGTGCCGTACGTAAAAAGGCAGCACATAAACGTGCAGTCTTCCAGGTTGTGCGAAGCAGTGGCCAAATCCTGATGAGGACCAAGTTTCTTAAACCTAACAGAAATCCTGAAATCACACAGCCCTAAATCCGCAACCAGCCTGTGGCACAACCCCGGCTCTTGCACTCTTGGCACCACAGAAGGAGCAAGGCGGCACAGCCTGTCCCCCGCACCTCCCGCTCGCCCCTTGCCTCGGCCGAGTTTCTCCTCCTGCGATGCCACAGAAGCTCCTGAGCATTTCTGGAGATGGGGTACACACCATTTCTTGCCAATTCTGACGCATTCACCAAGGTCACCTTGTCCGACCCCAAAATCCAAAGGTGCTTTAATTAAGAGATACCCATCCTCTCGTGCTGCGGGTCAGGACATCACCCACAACGAAGTTTTCCAACAAAACTGAAGTACTGGCCAAACCCTTAGAGGTCAGGACCCATGCCTGAATGACTGGTACAGCCAGAAATATCTACTCACTGCTGAGGGAGAGGGGAGGTGGTTTTCCATTTTTAACGCTTGCATCCTTTTTAAAGCTTTTATTCGCCCAAACCCAATATTAATAATGATGGCAGATCCTAGTTTCCTTGAGATAATGCCAATTTAATGCATTTTTTTAACATAACTATAGTATTATTGAGGAACAAGTAGTAAGTGATAGATACTTTAATGTAATATGAGTCAATATGTATTTATATGTGCTTTATGACTTAATCAATATTGCTACATTAGCAAGAATAAATATGGTGTTTCCTTTTCTGGCCTTGGAAAGAGCAAATAAGGAAAGTTACATTACGAAGTTTAGGAATGAATAAAATCCCTGCATTTCCCAGACAATTCAGTAAATCTCTGACATTCATTTGTTCTCCAGAACAGAGCGAGTACCTGCCGGGGTAGGGCACTGGGCTGGCAGCACCTGGAGATTCAGATTGTCCCTCCGGTTGAAATATTTTGCAGAAAGCTCCCTATGAGGAATTTTTAAAAAGGGAACAGCCCCCAGCACAGAGCATACATCTGTCTCAGCATCCTGAATCTTAAGATGAAGGAAGGGCCTCACACCCTGAGCAAGGAAGGGTTTTACCGCTGAAGAACAAGAGCGCACAACTCGCATCACCCCCGTGCTTCTGCAGCCGGCACCTTCCCAAGCTGCGCACAGCCCGGCACCCTAGAAAAAGCTCAACCCATTCACCACTGCAAAAGGTACAGGTTGTGACAGGCAAGGGACATCTGTTCTTATTATGGGCAGAAATTTTTCCACCAGTTATTTGCTCTGGGGTACTGGCCTCACCCAATGCTGCAAAGAAGCCCAGTCCCACCAGCAAGATGTTCATCCTACACATCCTTCGTGTTCATCCTACTTTGGCACGTCTTTAGCTCGAGCAAGCCAGCCAGAAAAGCTCATCCCCAGCTCCCCTTGGGTGCATACCCTGCATAAGCAGCTCTCTTTGCACGGTGCAATGCCAGGTCACCTTTCTCCTGATGGACCAACAGGGGAGCGGGAGCCAGCATGTGCAAACTGATAGGATGTGGGACAAGGCTGGCTTCTGATCTTTGCTTTGAGTATCCCCAAACTGTGCCAGAAGAGAGAAGCCCACTCCTGTCAGTCCTGCTGGAAGCCAAATCCAGCCAGCATCTGAGAAAAAAAATAAAGTTCACAGTGCTTGTTCCTGCCCCAAAATCCCCAAATCCAAGCAAGCAATACGTGCTTCCGCTCGGACTTCCAAGAATGATGACAGCTCTGGGTGGAGCAGAGTACTTAGCACTTTTTCTTACTCATGGTCTACCCTCCGGGATCTAATGGGATGGATGCAGAGCCATACTGGTCTAAAGAAGCAGCACTGGGAAGTGACTTACAGTTCAGCATTCTCTAATGGCACTGGAAATAGCTCCAGCTCCAACTCCTGCAGCTAATGTTTCTGACTCCACTTAAGGGCTTTGTCTTGAAGACCCCAGTGAGACTCCTAGCCAGGTGCATTCCAGTTTGAGGCAGCTGACTAAAGACACTCAGAGCGGGTCTCAGCAGCAACCGGTATCCCTCGATGTCGCCCAACGCACCTCCTGCCCACATGGCTACAGAGGGTCACTCAGTTAAAACCTCCTTCCAACAGTAGAGGATCTCTATTTGAGATGGAAAATTCAGCGCTTTCCCTCAAAAACCCTCAGCCCAACTCCACGAGGACTTGTCCATCTTCACAACTGGGCACCCACAGGCTCAGCCTTTGGCAGAGAGTGTCCCTGTGCCACGCAAGGCCGAGCTGCAAGGTGAACCTGAGATATTTCTGAGCTGAGATACCATTTGATGTGCTCCTCTGGGGGCATTAACCTCTGGCATTCGGCTACTGCTTACTGCTTCTACCTTTGGCTGGAGCCAAGCTGGTTCTGTCTCCATCCTCCACCGCTGGCCTCCTGAGCGACTCAAAAGGTGGACTTTTTTCCTAGAGCTGGGCTCAATGGTTGTGCCCTGCAATGCTGAAGCTCCTGCTAGACTCACCTTGGTCAGCTGTGGTTTGGCACTGGGTCACATCCCCGTGGCACCAACTGAATTCAACGCAACCGCTTCCACTGCAATGGGCTTCTCCGTCCCCTCTCATCCCCTCCCCAAGGCTATACTCCTGCCATTCTGGATTTACGCTGGTTTCTGAGGGCTTGGAGCCTGACCTTACAGATCATTGAGCCAGGATTCATGTAAGGACGGGAGCAGGAAAAAAAAAAAAACCAAATCTCCTCTGTCCTCAATTTGGAGAGTTTGGCAGTGTTTGTTTATTTTTAACGGATCGCCGCCACCACCGCATTTCAGACCTTTTCCTGTTGTGACCGTTAGAACTTTTAACCGGATCGTAAATCTTTTATTAACATTTGGTATTATACTAATTAAAACTATTCCGTATACGTATTATTAATTTCTCCAGCAGTTCTTGCGAGGGTGACATTTTTAGCTGGCTTAGCAGAATGCACCGTAGTAAATAAGGAGAAACTCATTTCCAGGCAATTAGGCTTGCAGAAAAATAAGTTTCTTAATGGAGGGCACGATCATTACAAATTTTACCTAAATAAACAGGGTTTCTTAATGGTAACTCTTCAAGCTAAGTAAACAGATTGGTGTGGTAATGTCCTAAGCAATACTTAAATGTAACTGTTTAATAAATTGGTAAATTACTCATTTCATCTTAGAACAAAATGGTAATACTGTAGCAATAACCTAGTATATATTCTGTAAATATGAAGCATTATCACTTTAGCTCTGAAGAAATCACCACGGCGATATGTCAGCATTGATCTAAAACTGCAGCATTTTATCTCAAGTTTATTACCCATTTTTGAGAATCGCTGAGATTTTCAGAGCATAATGGCAATAAAAGAAGAATTTAAAAAGCGCTTAAATGTGCATAAGTTAATCAGAGGTATCCTCAGGGGGAAAAGGAAATTTGGTAAAACATGAATTATAAGCATCATTTAAACTTACTTTGGACACTAGAGATAATAAATGGCACCATAATTTAGAAATAGCTTTTAACATCAATGACTGTAAGTAGCACTTTACTGTTCATAAGAATTGCAAAGCAACGGTGCTGAGGCCAATTTTATTAGCCATTTTTTTCTTTATAAAAGCAATCCAACCATTTCCAAACTGAGCAGGCAGGAACAAGAGTTACGTGTTAATATGCAAAAGGCATTTGAGTTGGGTTTTTTTTTTTTAAATAGCCAGCAATAAATCTACCAAAAGATACAGTCTGGAGACAACTGAATGATTGCTGAAGAAGAATAAAGCTTTCTCAGAGTTTACATATTTGGGAAAAGCAGATAAGAGGAGGAAAAGGAGGGAGAGAAAATCGTCCATACATCCCTATTTACTGGGGAATGTCGCGGCACTTCCGAAGCGAAGGGGAGCGGCAGTAAATCAGAGGGAGGCAGCGCCGGAGGAACAAGGCTTCTCCTTGCTAACTTTTCAGGACTGACAAAGCCTGCGAGGATCAGAGCGGTCCCTACAATACCCCATTAACGCGCCTCCTTGCCCGGCGACACAGCAGCCCACAATGCATCTTTCAGAGCTGTCCATTATCAGCCCTCGCACCAATAAATTTTGGCCGGGCAGGACAAGAGCCCCTTTGACCGAGCGGCAGCGTGCGCGCGTTATTTTGGGGGGAGCTCCCTGGCTGCTACGCCGTGGGGGATGCCGCATCCGAGCCTGGCCCCCGGAGAGCAGCGACCGGCCCCCCAGGTATCTCATCGCAGCGTCTTTTTCTGACGCCAGCTCCCCCGGTGCCGTGCTGGTGGGCAGCGAGCAGAGGAGGCGCGAGCACAGGCTTCACCCTGGCAGTGCCCTGCGTGTGCGCTCACAGAGTTGCAAACTGAGCCCGAGAATTAAAATTTATTTTAATTGTTTTCAGACTAATCTGGTGACTGGAGAATAAGAGAGATGAATATTCTTGGGACTCTCCCTGTCTGAAGCATCCCAGATCCTTGACACATGAAGTAGCCGTGCTCAGCAGAATGGGTTGTTAACTCTGAAACTCAGGAGAAAGCAAATATCTATATTTTAATTATTTCACTCCTGCTCACTTTAGCGTAATCAAGATCTAACTACAGTCCTTATCCCACATTGCCAAACCGACTCCTCCACGCTTTCAGTGCTGCCGGGAGCCTTAGCTCCCCAGTTTGTCCCCCAGTAGTTTCTGGGATATGATGTGGTTATGCACCCTCCCTAAGATGAAGTAAGGATAAGGTCACTTGTACTATATCCTGAGGAAACAAATTCAAGCCATACTGGTAACAGACCATTGCTAATTTTGTGTGGATGCTGGGAAGATTAATTCAACAACTAAATAAAGAGCCTCAGCACAGAAACCGAAGCTGTCCCACAGAATATGTGAGAACGGGGGGAAGCGTCACACTGATTCACAAGAGCATCCTCTGCTCCAGGACTCTGCACTGGCCTCTAGGGAAGCACATTTCCAGCGGGAGAGATCCCTCTGGAAGTAAAGACGGGACAGGAGCGAAAAAAAAAAACAACTCTAAATTGAGCAAAGGGAAATCGGGAGGTGAAGCAAACCTGAGTTTCCTACGTAGGGCTCTGAAATGGCAGCATCGAGCAAAGAAGTGTGCCGCTGGTTCCAATGGCTGGAAGCTAAAGTTATATAAATTCAGGTAAAAAAAAAAAAGGAGCAAGAGATCAATTTTTACTGACTACAATTAGGCACTTAAATTTCAAATCGATTCGCCATCATGAGGAATGTTTCATTCAAGACCAGATTACTTTTTAAATGACATCTCTTAGCTGAAATAAGGCTCTGTTCAGGAGAAACGTAATACCTGTGTTATTACCTGTGAATTAAGATGAACTTGCCATGGAACGACTGTATTTTAATTTACTCTACATAATTAAAAGCAAATCTCTGAATACCTTAGGCTGATTTTTTTTTTAAGCATCCATTTAAAGCTTCCTGTTGTTCTAAGTGGACATCTTAAAATGCCAGAAGTGTGCTGGGGGAGCTCAGCCGAAGGGGCGAGCCTCGCAGCCCTTTTTGGGGTCGGTTTAAGACCAACGACTCCAGGGACAGAGGATGGACAGACAGGCTTCCCAGGGACGCCGTGCCCATCAGGAAAAGAGCTGCACCACCAGCGGCTGCTGGGAGACCCGCTCTGCCGTACTGTATCTGGCACCAAACCGAGCAGCGTGGAGCTTGGCTGTCACATGAAGACAGCGGCGTTTCCAGCCACTTTTTTTTTTCCTTCCACACTGGTAGATATTTTGGCTCGCCGCACTAGAAGCGAGCCTGCTATTTTAATGCAGCTACAGAGCCGGTGTCTCTGTGTGCAGGTCCGTGGTCGCTCCCTGCGTCTGTAAGCAGCACGGACAGAAGGGATTGTCTTCGGCTCTGCGCTCCAGCGGCACACAAAGCCCAGGCAGTGGTGGGAGGCTGAGGTGCAAGCCGAGCCAGCCAAAAATGTACAGCTCAGCCTGACCTCTTAGTTAGACCTGCAATCCCACCACCTTTCCCAGCTCCCTGCACACGGCTCCGTCTAGATACGCTTTTGTGCACACAATCAGGGAAACTAAACGCGCGCCGTTACGAAGAGGAAAACTCAAACCAGAAACGTGCGCTGAAGCATTTGGCAGCCAAGAGGATTGTTAAATGGCACCCGCGAGCCAGATTTTCAGTAAATCAGAACAGCTCTGTGATGCTCTGTCCCAGCCTACGAGCATTTATCGGAGAGCTCGGAGAGCAGCAAACATCAGGACCCAGCGAGTTCTGGTGCCAGCCTGAATCAGACAGACCCTGTTGTTCCTAGCTGGCACTCACAGAGGAAGAGGAGGAAAAAAAATCCCTGCCGGCTCTCCCTGAGTTATGGCAGGGCCGGTCCAAAGAGAACGGCCGGAGTTTATCCGTGTTACTCTGACCTGACTTTGGCCTCCCAACCAGAGCTGGTTGCTGCACGAGCGCTTACTCAGCACAGGCTCCTCGGCTGCTTTCCGTCGCTCTCGGCCCATTCGCTCCCCGAGCAGAGCCGTGCCAATTCCGATCAAGCCCCATTGTACGATGATGACATTCGGATAGCAGAAGCCAAGAGCCGGGAGCAGCTGAGCTCTCCCACTGCCTGGTGGGTTCAGGAAGAGTTACAGGTGTAGGATTTGGCTTGGCTGCTTTGTTTTTTCCTCATCTGTTTTCATACATGTTTGAGCCTTCCATGACACGTTGCTGACTTCCAGACACAAAAACGAGCTTAAAAGAGATTTATTTTTTTGTAATGAAGAAAAAAAACCTCAAACGTATCGCTCTCTAGCCAAGTGAAATCTATAAAAGGCAAAACACAACCCTTCTGCAGCTACTGCTAGAGCTTCCCTCCTCCATAAATCCCATCGGTGGGCGCCAGCCCCTCGCCCTACCTGGGGGAGCACACCAGCCACCCCTCCCCTGGGGCCGGGGCGCAGCGGAGCCACGGCGGTGCCCCGGGGGACGGGCGCACAGGCGGCCGAGCAGGTGGCCGCCCGCGCTGCCTCTCCCACCTGCTGCCCCGTGCCGAGCTGCAATGAACTTGTCAGGCCCTGCTATTGTCACCGAACGCAGATGTCGGCTGGGCAGCCATCGCCCGCGCCCCGCCTCGCCCGGGCGTGCTCCAGCCACTCGCTGCGGGTCGCTGGCGGAGCTGGTTTTAGGAGCATCCTGTTGTTCAGAGGGGCTTTCGCCTGGCTTTCCTCATGCCCCATTTCTCTTTTTTCCACCCACCTTCTTCAGCTGATCATCTAACCTCTGCTTGCTCCGCTTTGCGGGATTTTTGAGGCATTCTTGCCATTATTTAGCATGTTTGCTGGCTTCCGGCTTGCTCGGCTGCTTGCTCGCACATAGCCCCACTGCACTGTGGTTTTAAACTCAAAAAGATTGCTTTTCCACCCAAAAGTCCAGCAGAGGCCCATGGCAGAGCTTCCCACTGCTTCAGGCACCCCGTGCCCCTTCCCCACGGCTGCAGCCTTGCCCAGCCCTTCCCCTGCTCCCTCCCAGCCCTTCCCATCACTCCTACCTCCAGCTTTGCTCTTTGTTTCCATTCCCAACTTCCTCCTTCCTTCCCAGGTTTCCACACGCAGACGGAGGTCTGGGATGTCTCCTCTTGCTGATCGTCCCCTGCATCTCTCCCACTTGCTGGACATCCACCATTCCCTCCTCTCCAGCCCCACCAGCTCTCGCTCCAGCCGTCAGAGCTCTCCTGCGTCACTCACCGCGCCGTGACCAACACGGCCGGTGAATCACACCTCGTGTCTGCATTTCTGCCTCTGTCCCAGAGATGGCCAGAGTTAATTCTGAGCAAAAAGGAGGAAGAATAAAGAGCAAAGCCACAAACACCCTTGTGAAATGGAGCCAAAGCTACAGGGAGGTGTTGAACAGGAGACTGGCATCAAAAGCAGGCAAGGAGGCAGAAGCAATCCCAGATGGACAAGCCCGAGGCAGACTCTCTTTTATTCCATTTGAAATACTGAACATTGGTTTGGGTTGTGCGCTTCAATCCGGTTTCCTCTGGTTTAGCTCCCACTCGTGAAAGTCCCACCTGAGCGGTAGGACCACAGCCTGGACCTAAACAAAGGGCTGAAAGACTGCTGCGTGCAGCACGCGGAAGAGGAGACAACTGCCTTCACAGATCTATCGGAGCACCTGGCAGAGTGAACGCTAAAATCAGTCGTCCATGGGAATTTTGAACAGCACAAGAAGATAAAAGCTTGAGCCGGGGAACGGGAGGTTCCTCTCCATAAGAGCAGTTTGAGAGTCAAGCGCAGAGAGGAGTTGGAAGCTCCATCTGAGAAGGGTTTTGGAAGCTGTCTGCAGTCTGAGAGTCCCGAGAGGAGGAAGGGACACAGGCTGCTTTATTTTCCCTGCCTTGTTCAGAGTGTAGTGATCTTCCCCCAACCCCCCATACGGCAGAACGATAGCCTTTCCCCTCCGAGCACTTGGCAGAGATCAAAACAGAGAAGGGCAACTTCATAAAGATGAATGTAGGACAGCCACGAGCATGACAAGGCAGGGAAAAAACCTAAACTCTACAATTCCGACCCTTGATGAGCCCAGAGGATCACATTTCAGATCCCCAGAAAGGTCCTAGAAGTTATTTTTTTTTCCTGAACAGTTCACTTACTGCAGGTACTCCAAAATATTTCAGCCTGGGAGGGATGGAAAAGGCTTTTTTCCTGCTGGGGCTCTCAGAGGCGATCTCCCCTTGCCGCACGGAGATGTAGCAGGAGTTACGTATGCACTGGACTTGATGGTGTTTGAAAGTGAAACCGCTGACCCTGATGTGCCAAACCAGGCACAGAAACCTCCTTACCCACCACCCCCACGCTTGCCGCTGGCCTCCTGCTGAATAAAGGGGGCAAATTCAAGTTCAAAGCATTCCTGACGAACAGTCTGAGGACACGGGAACCTCCACAGCTCATGACAAGCTGGAAGCAATGCCGGGTACGACAGCTGCTGTGCCGGAGCGCCGGAACAGCAAAGCTCCCCAGTGCAAGGCGACAGCAAGTCCCCGACTGTGCAAACTGCTTTCAGAATCAATCACCCATCTCAGCCTCTTCTGGGCGAGATGCAACATCCCACTTGTTTGGGGTTTTTTTTTCCGCAATGCCACAAAAATCAGACAGAGCAGCATTAGGATGCCATTTTAGTTGTAAGATGCTAACAGGGCTCCTGGCTCCAGGCGGAGAGCAAATGTGTGCAGAGAGGCAAACTGGGAGCAGGGTGCTCAGCAGCTACCCAGGGACTGACCAAAAATAAAGGCTGAGGAGCAGCAAAGACCAGAAAGACACAGGCTGTGACCTGAGGGAGGACAACGCATGCCGCAGCCAGGAGCGGAGAGGCAGCGTGGGGATAGGACACCTGCAGAAGGCAGGGACACTGAGGAGGAGAAAGAATATTTTAAGAAACTCCAGGAAAAGCGTGGGCAAAAGCCCTGCTCAGGAGCACAGATTAGGAGAATCTACGAAGCAGGGTGCAGGACTGCTGCTCCCCAGGCCTGTTTTTAGACACCAGAACCCAAAGGAAATGAGTTACCAACAGCTCTGCACTGCCTATGAGGGAACCAGCTCCTCACATCCGCCCGCAGACAGCCACGTTCCGGCGCGCCCGCCTGCCTGCCCGTGTGCCAACCTCAGGGGCGTAAAAGGCATAAGACCAGAGACTAGACAAAAAGGCTTGTGGGAGCACTCTTATCTCCTCCCAGACCTGCAGCTCTGTGATGGCTAAGGCATCCCTGTCCTCTCTGCTTCCGCTCCGCTCCCAGAGCCGGTGCTGGGCACACATCTGGAGAAGATAGAGCTGGCGCAGAGGAGCAGCATGGCCTGAGACCTCTGCCCATGGCCTGCAGCCAGGAGCCTTCATCCCAGGCTGCTCCTGGGATGCCTTTTCTCTGCGCTCAGAAACATTCTCCGCTGTGGCCAGTTTCCCTGTTTTCCAGATTTCCAAGGAAAACCCAGCTCCAGCTCGTGCGGTGGCTATCCGCAGCGATGGCATGGTGGAAGGGAAGAGATGCTGCTCCCCAGCCCACCCCATTCCCTCCTGGCAGGGTGCCGGTGCAGCGCGGGCTGCAGCACACGCCAAGCCCCGACGCAGGCGCCCTCGGAGCTCTCATTCCTTCCCCTCGGTCCAAGGGAAAGATTTGAAGGCTGCTTTAATTATTAACCGGTTTGCTGTGTTTTCCCTCTCCACTTGAGAGCACCGGCTCTTTGGAGGCCGGAGAGGAGCTTTATGGAGCGCCAGCCCTGATGGGACCGGCTGCGGGGGCCGGCACCAGCCGTACCCACGCGCGGCGGCGTATTCCCTCACGGGCTGCTCCCATTACCATTAATGGGAACGACGCGTGCAGATGAATGAGGGAAGAGTCTAATGTCTTTATATTATACCACCAATTAAGTACCCGGGGTCACGTCCTCGGCTCATGTAAAGTAGTTGAGATCCACTGAACTTAATGGATCTCTGCTGATTTACACCAAACGAAGAGTTGGCCCGCTCTCGCTTGTATTAAAACAGCCGAACCGTTCCAGCAATCTTTGTGTTTAACAGCTTCGCCCTCCAGCCCGGCTTCGCTATCCCTCCAGTTCACGAACCATGAGCTTTATTAGCTAATAATTAGCTTTCCAAGTTATGTTTCACAGTCGGGTTTTAAGACCTGCTGAAGATGCAGAGGGTCTTGTCACAAACCCATTAGTGCCTACTGCCCCGTGAAAGCAAATGGGAGTGAAGCACCTCAACACTTTTTTAAATTCAGGTCGAGGCGTTTATCACACAAACAGGAAAACCGGTGTGATGCTGGGCCACGTCTTTCCCTTGCGTGCTGCTCTCTCTGGACACTCGGGTGTCTCAAACACCCTACAATAAAGGGCCTAAGCCTGAGAAGCATGTTGGATTAAATTATAAATAAAATATTATTTTTCCAATCATGAATAATCTACTCTCACATTAAAACGCAGTTTCCCAACCCACACCGTCGGCTTCAGCAGCTTGTTCCTTGTCTTCCTCCCGTAACTGGGTTGAATAAAGAACATTTTGTGCACCTCTGCCGCCAGAAGGAATCAAAGCAGCGTGCCGTACGGAGCTGGGGGGGCATCACGACAGCCTGCTAACACCATGGTTCCCAACGAGGAACGCAGTGTGGACAGCTCCTACAGAGACACTCGTGCAATAACTTAAACAGTACAGATTACTACTTGGGGAAATAAAAGACAACATAACTTTGAAACTTGAAAAGCTCTTTCTTCGTTGTAATCAATTGCAATAATCCCTGTCAGTGATTTAGATGAAGATCAACTTTACCTTTCTTTGCTGACGACACAAAACTAAGAGCAATAAAAAACTTAAGTGCATTTGCGCACAACTAATGGATTGGATGTGGCATGTGCCAGTGCAAGCCGGGATGTATAATGCAGCATACACTGGATGCCAAATTAATGGGATCATTCGGGCATTCTGGAACACTTGTGGCATCGAGCTTAGGTCGTTTAAGGAGCCTGGCGAGGGCTGATGACCTTCCATTTTCAAAAGACTGAAGAAGCCCAGTAATACTGTGGGAAAAACACGGCAACAAATTCTATCCCCTCCATCCAGCTGCTGTTTAGTCCAAAGCGAAAGACAACACAACCAGGACCATGAGTCCGTGCCTGGTGTCCCTAATAACAAATATATAAAAACACAGATTTTCCACGCTGTCTGCTTCCTACCCAGATCAATTCCTGAAGGAAGCCGGTCATAGCACGGAGGGAAACGCGTCTCACCGCCAACGTATAACGTACAGAAATTCATTCGAACAGCTCAGAAGAGTGACAGAGCCGCGGCAATTTTCTCCCACATCCCCATTCCCTACCCGTGCGCTATGGCACACTGCTCCCAGCAGGCCCAAACTGGGACGAGGGACAGGTACGAGCACAGGTCCAGCTTCTCAGGGACAGAGGAGCTGGGTCTGACCCCCGTGGTCCTGCCGCGGGGCACAGCAGCATTGAAGGACCCAGCAAACGCCGCACGCTGACAGCGCAAACGTCCTGCTCTCGCTGACTCTCAGGCGTGGAAGCGCGTGATGCTCCTCAGCAAAGCAGAAACGCTCAGCTGGGCTCCCGGGAGGTAAGTACCTGCCGGCTGAGGTTGGAAAGTTCACTGAGGATCATCGCGGTACCCTGGACGTCTCTATAGATGCTCCAGGTGTTACTGGCTCCAATTTTCCACAATGACCGGGAAATAATATTTTATCTCTTACC
Source organism: Tetrax tetrax (assembly GCA_009806455.1). Lineage (NCBI taxonomy): Eukaryota > Metazoa > Chordata > Aves > Otidiformes > Otididae > Tetrax > Tetrax tetrax. The sequence continues at coordinate 546,577 of WHYT01017937.1, forward strand.
CTTGAACTAAATTCATAGGAGTAAAAACATCTAAATACCATTACTGCTCTAAACCTTAACAGCAGATTTTTAAGATATCTGGAATGTCTAGAAATGCAGAGGGACCCTCCAAAAAAGGGGGAAAAGCACAAAGGTGCCAAACAGCCACTGACTGTGCTATAGCCCTGCCCACCAACACTCACTGGGTGCCTGCAGGAAGCAAACTCGGATCCTCAAAAACAAACAGGCACCAAGCAGAAACATTTATTCCGCTGCTGTGAGTTGGGGAAAAATTAGGAGCTTAACTGACCCAAGAGAACGGGCAAGGGAAACACAGAGCATTGAAGGGAACTGCCCCAGAGAGCCTAAAGCAAATGGCACGTATACCCCCCTCCCAAAAATGCCCACCTGCACAGAAGGCAAATACTGCCATCCGCCCCATCCAGCTTGCTCAGGCAGCACGGGAGGAAGGATTCTGCCACCGAGGAGGAGCAGCTGTACGAGCAAGCGCTCACCTGGGAGAGTCACAGCCCTTAGATGACCTCTCATCCGCAGCGGCGAGGATGGCAATGCGGAAATACCCGATTCGAGGAAAATTCATAGGCAGGAGGTGTAAATCTCAGTATTATTTACATTAGCTATAAATGAGCTGAACTACAACCTTGCTCAGCAACAGACTTTTGTGAACCGAGGCTCTGAATATTGTGTAGTTTGCATGTTTAACAGGACCGGGCTTTCATCACAGAGCGGAGGAGGAGAGCTAAGAACCCATTGATTTTAAGGCCCATTTAGGAAAAGAATTGCCTGTACAGATCTGATCACCACGCATTACTTTGTAACATCTAATACCCCAGGCACAAAATAATGCTGAGAGACGCAAATTACGGAGCCATTTTTATCCTGAGAGGGCTTGTGCCTGTGCATGTGAGGGTGGTGGGGGGCTGCCTTGGGTCTGGGCTGAAAGCAAAGGCGGGAGGGACTGGGAGGAAATGGTCAACGTTCCTCCACGCGGCTCTGGGTACCCTGAGCTCTGCCTTCTGCGGCCGCCCACTCAGCAGCTCCGCCTGATGCGGGGATCACTTACACACATGATTAAGCAGAGTTCAGAAAGTGATCTGCCCAAAGGTAAGCCCCGCTGCTTCAGAAAGATCACCCGAATGCTCAGGCTTCTCAATTTCAAAGCTGCACCAAGCACCAACATACTAAAACCCAGCCTGATGGGATGTGCAGCACCTCCAGCGCTCTCAGGGCACATCTCTGTCACAAAGCTGCCACAGCCCAGGCTCAGACGGCTCCCCCGGACCGAGCCAAGCCGTAGGATGCTGGCCGTGCCGCAATACAGCCGCAGGAGCTGCCGCTGCCCTCACGCTGCCTGCGCACCACTGGTCTTCCTCCTCTGCTAGTTGGGGTGGTCTAAGGTCTCCCGTGGAGGTAAAGGAGTGGTTAGTAATGAGTGGGAGGTAAACCACGCTCCCTTGCAACGTGCCAGAGCCCACACCAGAGGAAGGCTGTATCAGAAACAGAGAGGTCAAACTGCTGCCTGTGCTCGACAGCCCGACGCGAGTTGTCCACCACACAGTCGAAGCGCGGTGCAGGGACAGGACCATCAACAGGACAGGGACAGCAGCCAGCCCACTCCCAAAAGCTGCCCTCTCCCCCATGGAGCCCCCACATCTGCCAGGATTACCGTCCTTGGGACAGACAGGCTCAAGCTGGTAGGGTGTAAATTCTGCGCAAGCCCCCATGGGCGTCTTCATCTTTTGGCGGCCCCCCAGAGATGCATAGTGGGGACCATCGGACCACCCCATCACGCATGAATCAGGCTGGCAGGGAATACCAGTGTCACCCACAGAGAGGGAAATATCACATATTTTTTTCACACCAGGGTTTCCCTGAGGCTCCTACAAACCCAGGTTTGGGTTTACTGGAGAGAGCAGTCGGAGGCAGCCCCCAGTTGGTCCCCTTCAGCAGGACCGCTCACATCGGTCCCCCCTCGTCGCCTGTGCACTCTTGCCTTACACAACACGGATGCGCAAAGCAGCCAGTACCCCTCGTATTCAGCGCATCTCAAAACCCAGAGACCAGCTCCTTCAAAACAAAGGCGCCAGCGGTAGCCCCAGCAAGCCCCAGTGCACAGCTCCCAGTACGTAAGCCCCGTGATTCAGTGGCTGTTCAGGTGGCTGCTGGTTTCTGCAGTCCTTCGGAAAGTTGGCGACCCACGGGCAGCAGCGGGAGCCTGAGCCGTCACGGCCGAGCGCAGACCCACTCGTGAGGTGTTTAATAAGGGGGCTGGAAACACTGGGTGGCTTTGCACTGGATCCTCGCCTGCCACGAGGCTGACGACGACTGCAAACGCAGCATCGTTACGCTCTCTGCAAATACACGGCTCCTGGCTGACGGCAGTTTGGGAAAAACTGCAGGGAAATCAGGAATACACAAGTTGATGGTTGTGGGACGCTCGAACCGTTAAAGAAAGCGGCTGTCTTGAAAACAGCGTGGTTTATAGATGGCAGGGGCACAGGTAAAACACAAAACACACATGTGAATGTGGGTACCCGACCATTCCAGCCCCCCCCCCCCCGTTATTCCAGCTGCTCACGCAGGGAGCGAGGCAGCCGCTGCGCCCAGGGAGTGGCAGGCGACAAACGGGGGGTGACAAACAGCGGGTAACAAACGCGGGGTGACAAACGCAGACAACCCG
>WHYT01017939.1:0-14663 GCA_009806455.1 Tetrax tetrax
CTTGAAAACTGGAAAAAAAAAAAAAAAAAGAGTCTTATCTACCATTTCAGAGTACAGAAGATTTTACCTCAACTTTAGAGAAATATTGAACTTCTGCTATGGGAGATCAAGACCGTCATTGCCAAGAGACGGAAAAAGCTGGTAGACCAAAGCAGAGTGTTTTTGAAATGTTGCTAGATTATTAAAACATTAACTACAGTTGACTCATATGCAAGGCTTGAAACTAGAACTACAAGCCATGTTTTGTTTAAACAAGAGTTACCTCTCTCTGTGGGCTGGTAAGTTAACTGCAGTGTTCCAGTATGAAACTACTTTTGACAAAAAAAAAATGGAGTTCTGGCAAAACTGAGGTATTTGTCTTCTTGTCACTCATGAAATGAGAAGCTTTCTCTCTCACCCACTGTGAACTATGCCAGTCACATCCCTCTGCACGCTTCCAGGGAGTTTTACGCTCGAGGTCACAGTGTTTTGTCACTCTACTCTGGGGCAATGCAGCGAGGTTTTGCTGCAGCACAGTTAAGGCACGTCTCCAGAACGCAGAAATGCGCTGTAGCAGCACATCACAAAAGAATTATTCATTTCCCGGGGCAAGTATCAAAAAGTCTTAATCTCAGGAGTTAGGTCTGCTAGGACCAAACACTGGCAAGCAGCTTATTGCTTTATTCCCCTGCACAGCAGAGAACGTGTTTAATAGATTTGTCCCATCCCTCAGCTGCTTGTCACAAAGGCTGAGCACAAGCTAGTGCTGCTCAAACCTTCTGATGTTCTGACTGGAGATAAGAGGATCAGAAGTATGGCAGACCAAACCCAGATAGACTGACAGAGCCTGAAAATGCATGCACGCAGCCTTTTACCTTAGATGCACTCATTTCAAAAGCAAATTTACTGATTCCACAAGACACCAAACTCAAAACATGCTTTGAAAAAATTCTAAATAGCAACATTACATCATTGCAGCTATTCCTGGGCTGTGAGATATAAAAAAAGAAAAGAGTCAGAAATATGACTATCAAACCTATTAGTTATAAAGCCCTTTTTTTACCTCACCACACTGTCCCACTTGGGATTAGCAAAAACAGTGATGTTGACAGGATTAGGAGATTCCCTTGAAACAAGACTATCCTGTTTGAGCAAACACCACGCGGTGTTTGTTCCCTTTACCTCCTGTGCAGTTTCTTGGCACATGTCTTAGGTACAAGTCTGCTGCTCTTCACATTAGCATAGAACAGGAGTACGCTCATTGAAATGCAGGCATCCCATTTTCACATCTCTAACTGGTATAAGAGTCCCAAGACGCAGGCTTTATCTCACTATTGTGGCCTGCTGATTTCATATGCTACTGCACCTGCAGGCAGCCCACAGATGCTCTGAAGCCATCAGCTTAGATAAAAGGAGGCAAGTGAGTTGCTCCTCAGCTCAGTAACTGGCTGTTAGCCTTCAAACTCTTCCAATGCCAATGCAAATCACAGGAATACACTAAAGGTATCCCACTTTACTCCTCAGCAGGGTATCCAAAACAGCACAAATGACCAAGTCTGCTAATGGGCTTTTGGGATTTTTCATCATGCTTGGGGCAGGTGGCATGGCTAGCTACTGCAGCTCTGTGGGAGACAGCGACTTGCCACTGTGTGGAAAACTCAGTTCTTTACCATCATATAATCACACCCTAACGGGGCCAGAAGCAGGAGTGCTGACTGCTGGGCACAACCAAAGCCCAAAGAGGCTTTGCTCATGTTCCCCCAGGCGATGGCTCCGAGTGTGATTTGGGAGCAGCATATGGAGACAGTCAGTACTCCCTAAGCTACCTATCCACCCCTCACTGCCAGACTGAATGAAATTTGGATGCATGAGGAAGCCGTACCATTCACCAGAGAACTAGGCCCAACTGGAAAATTAGGTCTTATCTGTTTATGACTAGCAAGGCAGACATATTCGCTAGAAACCACCTTCTGGTGGTGGCCAGACACCTTACTGCAGTTATCTGCATGAGCTGATTTAAAACTGTACATGGGCTTCTTCCACTGTCATTGTGATTTTAGATCCCAGAGTTTGCTATTTAACAGGTCTTTACGACACAACTTCTCTACATTTCTGTAACATGTATATTCTACTTCCACATTTCTGTTTTCTTTCAGTTGCCATCAAACAGCCCTTTCTCTACACCTCCAAAAATTAAAAATAACAAAGCCAACCCCACTTGTTTTAAATGGCAACTTCATGCAAGGTTTCAACCCAAGGTTATTTTTTTTCTACCAGCTGTTTCTCTGAGAACAGATGGCATTTGCAATGGTTCAGGATACATCCTATTTTTAAGTGTCATATGTTTTTACTCTTCTACAGTGGACTTAGCAATCAGAGGAAAATACCATGACGGCTAGGCTTTTTACATGATGAACAAACCATACTGCCTCATGCCACTCGGGAAATTATCTCCCGTTGCAAGCACTCAGCAGCCACCCTGCTCTGTGTCCACCCTTCTGGTGCAATGTTTCCTGCCAGCACTCGATAAGGAACAACCTGCATCCGGCAGTGCCAGCTCAGCAGAGTACTCAAATATTGACACAACAAAACCGGCAGTGACAAAGTTAAAATTAAAATTATATAGCACAGCATGATCTCTAGTATGTGGTGTCGCAGGGAACAGTCACATCCTCGACCACAAAATTCAGTACGATGAGAACATCCCATATGTTGCTTGATTTTTCTTTTTGATATTTTCTCCTGTACATATCTTATTGTGACAAGGTAGCAGCTCTCCTAGAACAGGAGAAGCAATGAAAAATGGTGTCAGGAACTGACATGCTATTTGGGTTTGTTGTTTCTTATACTGCAAATTCATAGGATAAAGTCAGCCTTACTTTGCAAGTAACTGCAAGCTCAGTCTGCATCTACTTTGATCCATCTGAACAAGAATCTGCTCTTATAATGGAAAGCCAGAGAGCAAAATCTGAGCTTGAGCTTTTAAACCCTGCCAGAGAGATGAAGCCAGGTTTTGGACCATGCTGACATGGCTAAATGGCTGCTGGGTCAAAGCTGGTTTTCATCCAGCAAAGCAGAGAGAGTTCGTACGGATTTGCAAAAGCCCGCATGGATGTATCTGGAGTTGGTATTTGGAAGCAGTCATATGAACAGGGGAAAAAAAATTGTTGTGAATGCTAAAAAGGGAAGACACAGCCACAGTGACTCATTCACCAAGGAAACACAAAATCTGACATCTATAAAGGCTCTACCAAAGGCCTCTGGGTTGCCCCTTCCACTGGCACCAGGAGCAGCTTCACTTTGGTTCATGCTCCTGATTAATTTCCATTTTGTTTCTCTGTCAGGCTAAGAGCTAAAGCAGTAACAGCTCAAAGGCAGTACTGTCTCAGGCAGCTCTGGCTGACTCCCTCAGTGCCACCCCCTCGGGGCTCAGCAAGCCCTGCAAGGAACCGCGCTGCAATGGCTCACGTCAGCGGCTTGGGGAAGTGATAGTGAACTACACTGGGATGGATCCCCCTTGAAAAGACTTCAAAATTCAGGAGAAAGGAAAACTGAATCAATCTGGGATCAGACTTCATGTTTGAATCCAAACATGAGGAATCTGAAAATGAAGAAGGGGAACTATAGGGGAACTATTCACACACCAAGTGCATCACACCAAGTCAGCAGTGAGGGGAAGTCTCTGACTTTTTTCCACTAGTTCCAATGATGAAGGTATTCGTCTGGGACACTGAAGACCAGGGTTCTTCTTTCTAATGAAATAGGAGCAGGATTTGATCTTCTTAAGAAAATTTTTCACCTGCTAGACTACTCTGAAGTTCTGGCTTTTGAATCTCCTGTTTCCTCTTCACCTAATGTACTTGAACCAGTGTCTCTGTTCCCCACTAAGGGCTCTGACTGATATGATATCAAGTTATTGTCACTCTCTGTGGCCCCATTAATATATATGGTTTGCCAAAACCCTAAACAGATCTTCAGCTCTGTCTCTCAGAGCAGTGTGAATTTTTCAGATGCCTACAACCTTTGGAACAACAGAATGGAAACATTTCAGAGAAATTTTCTGTTTACTTATTTCTGTATAGTTTCTTTAAATCAACACTTTTTATAACAGAGAATGCTCAGAAGGAAATGAAATAAGACATATTCCTAGAAAACTGAAGCTGCTTCACCATAAATATCATAGGCAAAAATAATAAAACCTCTTGGGTACCTTTCCAACCAACTTACACAGTCCATTCCCTTGCTGCCAAAGTTTAATGTTTCTGCCATTAGGCTGAGTCCCCAGAGTGTGTCACAGCAAGCTTGAGTGAGCGCAGATGAGAATTGCTAGTAGGACAAATGGCCTTTTGGTCTCACATATGCTTATTTTCTTGATATTTTTCTACAGCACTTAAAACAGTCAGTCTTGCCAGATACTGATCTCCATACCAGAGCTTTTTTGTAGCACATTGCTTTGAACTTGTGAGGCCACTTGTCAAGGAAGGTGTTCAAGTTCAGGAATAAAGTCAGTCTTAAGAAACCACGTAACCACAGAGAGCAAAAAACTGAACCAAAGGTCCATTTTCAGGCAGATTCCAGAAGCTAGTTCCCTCCCCTTCAGAAAGACCAGGCACATAGTTCATACTATTCAATTCAAAGAAATAAAGTGTCAAATTGTAGTCCCCAAAAGTCAGGAGATGCCTATGCAAACCCTCATTCATTCCCACGGATTGTATACTCCAGGATCCAACGTTTAGTTATACAGTATTTTTCTACAGTTTCTAGCCTCATTCAGTGTATAGGATGAATTCTGCTTTGGACACAAAGAGGGCATATTAAAGTAGACTCTGGTCTGATAGAACTCACAATTGCAGAAGTTAGGAGATGTTTGATGCTTCCCTTTGACGATAAACCTGGAGATAAGGTGGCTTTGCAAATGAAAAGTATCAGCAACTGCCTTCCTGCATACCCACACAGGGAGTAAAGACTTCATAGTGTAGAGTAAGAGTCCTTCATCTTGTCCTAAATCCCCTCCTTGCAAGGTCATTAGGAGACCATGGCAGGGGAGGAAGGAAAATCTGCCTATATGCTGAGTCCTGTAGATGGGACCTTCTGGGGATGACTTTAAAAGGGTGAAAGGAGTCCACAGGGAAGATAAGGAAATGCTTTAGGTTTTGCAGAGGAGCTTCTGTTATTGAGGCCCAGAGGTCCTCATCCTCACACTGAGAGAGAGGCTGACAGTAAAAAGTGCCCACACAGTCAACGCTGGAGAGAGGAGCACAGCCAAAACACCTGACACAGGGATAAGCTGTAATTCCAACAGGAGGTTTGACGGAGAGATTGAGCTGTCTCTCAAATTGCCTTCACTGGATATGTTTGTAGTACTGGCAACTCTGTGCCATCCTGGAAAACAAAATTTTCACTCTTCTCCGGCCACAGCTTTCCTACATCACAGAGTTCCCCAAGACCCTTCTCCTAAGCCCGCATCCTAAATGCACTCATGTTTCATTTTCCAGGTGTCCAGTTTGGGACATTTGGTACTTGGATAATGCATAAGAATTCCCACTCCCACTGAAGGTCAATTGGATCTGTGCTTTAAATAGAAATACAGGAAGATAACAAAATGCTAAGTACTCTGGTTCCCTATTATCCCAGATACAGAATCCAAAATGAGTGGGCACATCAGGCAGCAACGGCTTTAACACCTACATCTCAGAGGCTCACGTACAAGACGGGGCTAACAGCACTTCACCTCATGGAGTGCTAGCGGCAGGCAGAAATCCACCTGTGTTCATGAGCAGCTTAGAAACTATGATCAGAGTATTTGCAGTCCCTGAAAGTCTGCATTCATTGCAGGGGCTCAGACGACGTGTATGAAGTAACGTAAAGGAGAATAAAAGGAAATGAAAAAGCACCATCCATCTTGATTGAGGTGAGAAGTCCAAACTGAGAGAATACAGTGTGACCACCTGATTGACAGACTGTCTTAATGCAAACACACACAGAGCAGAGGAAGGAGATGGGGAGAGAAGCCAAGGGTTTGGAGAGTTGATTCAAATCAGGCACATCTAAACGTTTAGCTTGTGGTGCATAGGCATACAAACACACAAATACCTATGTTGAAAATTGATTGAGACGTCTCCTACTGCCACCACTTAAAAATATATATTTACATGCGACCAAATCTGCAGCCCAGGTTACTCTAACCTTAGCTTCTCTCCCCTGTGGACATAACTCATACACGATATAGTTAAATAGCCCTAGGCAGTGAATTAAAAACACTGTTTTATTTACAATTCTGTAGCAAATGATTCACTGTAGATACACGTCAACTTTTCTATTAAATATTAATCATTCAGTAGTTTGCTCCTGCTGCCATAAGGCAATGCAGTGGCAGTAGCAGTGCTTGGATAACTGCCTTAGAATTACTGAGAGCACCTTTCTCTGCAATAAGGCAATAAATTGCATTTTATTTACCAGGAATATATATTTTGTAAATCACTTGATTTTCATTTTAAGCAGCAATTTGACCTAAATTTCACCATGAGGTACTGATACCTCTTTCATAGAATCTTTAAGGTTGGGAAAGACCTCCAAGATCATCAAGTCCAAGAATCAAACTAACACCACCATGCCCACTAAACCACGTCCAGAAGTGCCACATCTACGGGTTCTTTGATGCAACAGTCATCTAGTTTTCTCCTAGGACTGGTCAAGTTTCAACTTGGAGCTCTTCAAAGAGTTTGCAGGCACTGTGTATGTCCATCAGAGGTAGAGACTTTTTCAGATGAGGCATCCTCTTTTCTTGAGGAACAACCTTGAGCCAGATACTCCCTCCCATGAAACAGCTGCACATTTAAAAGTATGAACCCACCTTGCACACCATATTCTCAAATTTTGAAGAGATCAAATATACTACTTTTTATGGGGGGGGAAAAAAAAAAAAAAGTATTTACCTAAAACCATATACTACCTCACTACTGAATTACCAGTAAATATGTACACATTTCATACAGTCTCAATGGAGGATACTGCTTTTGTGCTGGACTTGGAGCTAACCATGTAGCTGGAAAGCCTGGCAACATTTCTGCTAAGTTTTAGTTATTCTACAGAGACATTTTTACCAAAGCTTCTCTTTTCTTTTTTTTTCTTTCCCATGGGGCTTGCTCAGTCATACACAAAAGAAAGAAGTTGAATTTTGTGCACCAAAACGGAACAAGGTCTTACTTCAAGTGCTTAAATATAAGCAACTTGAAGCAGTTACATCTGAAATCCCACCACAATCAACAACAACAGAACTCCAGTGACCTGGACTTTTCTTCTCATATCTGAGGTGCCACGTGAGGATTATTACACCAAAGACAGTCAGGGAACTGTATACGCTAATGCGTTTTCCTTAGCAGTTGGGATAGGTTACAAGAAGGTGCGCGCTCAGCAGCCGCAGCTCAGCTGACTGACCAGAGCTCACTTGGTTAGCCATAATAAACTCGTCATTTGCAACTGTACAGAAATACCTCTAAAAACAGATGCATGGGATGGTTGAAGACAGTGCTGTCTTTAATGCTGTCTCTTAGAACAGCAAAGGAGAAACCTTTACCTTTTATAGCTACTAGAAGAAATTAACTTACAACCCTGTATTTGCCAGTCTCTGGTACCCTGCCACCACTTTGTGCCAGTTTAAAAAATAAAAAAAAAAAAGTGTTAGATGACTGTGGCAACACTAATTAGTGAAATCTGGGTTAAAAAGAGTCAACATATTCCCCCATACAAATACTTCTATAACTATGGGGAAAAAGGGGGAGGAAGTGCTTAGAAAGATCACCACCTGAGCAAGCCTTGCCTAGGATGTTTATTCCAAGCCAGTCACACTGCTTTATGCTGCTGCTGCTTTCAGAAATAATTACATCCATCCTACAGCCAACTGCAAAATTATTTCTGGCTTTCAAACTCTCAAAGAAATACTTTCCATTCTGTTCCTGAAACCAATCAATACTGCATCATCCACAACTGTTTCTAATACAACTGCCTGAACAGTATGTGTAGGCACTGGGCGAGGATTACTGGAAAATGACACCTTTCCAGCTGGAACATAATATTTTCTGCCCAGTTCTGTTTAGCTCTCTACTTCAGCCTCTGAGTACACTGCTGAGACTGCACTTCTGTTTCACTGAGAGTCTTTACTGAAGAGAGAAGTCAGGAAATGACACGGTGGAAGTTGGACACATCTGAACTAATGCTCATGCTATGCAGAGGGTTCTGTCTCCAAATACCACAAGGAGGTTTCCCTTAACTCTAGTTTGCCACACAGTCCCAATGTTGTGGGAGATCATGGAAAACAACCATTTTGAAAATGGGAGTCCAATAGTTTACTTAGTTAATTATCAAGATTTATTGGCATGGACAGAGAAGGTCAAAGCAATAAGGAGCCTGTCAACCACGAGCGACACTGACTCCAGAATCTTAGATTCATGTCTTTAAGTGCCTGAACTTTTAATAAAGTTTTCTTCACGACATAAATTCCATGTACTGTAATAAAATTTAGTTTACTTTTACATTGAAATTCACTATAAATGTTCCAACAACATCCATACATCCACATGTTGGAAAATATAACTACCCTACTCAGAGCTGCCAGAGCTCCAAACTGCGTCACCACATTCCATCCATGGGAACACCAGGCAGTCATGCAAAAACCAGCTCAGAGGATGGAGGAGAATGAGAAAGGTTATGGCCTCCAGTTGGGCTACACCACAGACTGGTAACAGGGACATAGCAAAGCCATGCTCAACCAGACTACAAGTCTTCTAGGATTTGAACAAACCACCACAGCTGGTAGGATTATTCCTATGTTCACCAGGAAAAACATCCCCTTAAACCACAACCCTATATATCTCATCTCAGGCAGCTCCTGCTGTCAGAAGGTAAATCACCAGCAAGAAGCAGTGACCACTGAAAGCAGCTGGCCCCAGTCTCACACATCCTGATGCCTGCCCTGGCAGTGGCAGCAAATCTGATTTCCCCAGGCACTGGCAAAGGCAGAGCGAGCGATGAAGACATGACCATTTTGCTGTGCCCTTGGCAAGCTGCCGCTGCTGAAGGCAACAGCCTACATCACCTATGCTCCCAGCTGGCCCTGTTTTTGCAGTCAGTTCTCTGTTATGTCTTCAAATGACTCTATTAGTACCTCAAAATAAATCATTTGGGCCCCACCTAAGGTTTGGAGAGATTTTAACAGTTGCCTTGACTCATGGATCTGCAGACTAATTGTAAGTACCATCCAGGAACATTAAAGCCCACGCACAATTGTGACAACTTTGATATTACTGCTTAGAACAGTGCCCACTTGAGTCATACTTTAATTCAGTCATTAGTATTTTCCTGGAAAAAGGCATGTTTCCCTTCAACCCCATTTCACAGAGTGGGAAGCACACAGGAAGGAGTTATCCTACATAAAAATATATTGCTATCTGCATGTCAGAAAATGGCTGTAGAAAACAGAAAAACATCAATTATTCAGAGTGGCAAATAAACAAAAAGGGAATTTTTCCAATTTTTGAAAAGCAGCAGGTTATTTGTAAGCAATGGCTCCACTTTTCCCTTCTCACAAAGCAACTGTTATATCCTCCTCTGTATGGAGTATACGTATCAAGTCTGACACACTGGTTTGATTACTGTGCGAATGAGCACAACAATGAGCTTTTACAGCCAAAGAGCCTTGAATTCAAACAGATGCCAATTCAACCTATAGAGGGAGATTCCATTGTGCCTTTGAAAACTTGCCCAAGAAATTTTTTTTTAAAAGAGAAAAATGATCTTTCACTTTTTTAAGAGAAGGCGACTGCTTTTCCCTTTTAATCAGTGACCTGAAGATGTCAGCTCCGCTCTTACACATTAACGTGCCCATTAGCACACGAGTTCAGGGCAATTATCTTGGTAAATGTCACCTAATACAATCTAAGACACCACAGTGAGAAAGCAGCCCATAAATCTCACTGTTAAATTATTTACATCAATGTTGCAGCTAGACATGCCCATTGGGTCGGGATGAGGTTGCTGTCATGCTGCCTGCACACTCAGGTTGTGAACACTGGTCAATGTCTGTGCCCTACTGTCTTCTCCACCACTTTTTCTCATACAAGCTAGGATGAATAGCTCATTCTCCACCACAGACACCTACTGATGTGCCAGGGCAGTTATTCCCCCTTCTGCACTGAGTAGGGCCCAGCCTTGACTTGACCACCATCAGAAGGAGCAACAGTTTCCCAGCTGCCGAGACAGAATGAGCTCACTATGGATTTAGCTCATTTTTGCTTATTCTATTTAATGAGGTTAGGAAAAAAAATAATGAAAATAGTGCTTTGTGCAGAGAGTTAGTTCAGTATTAGTATGACGGAGGGATAAAATAGCAGTCTCAATTGTGGGCTTTTCCGCTTCATCATCTATTTTTCTTATGATGGCAAACAGCTAGCAAAGTGCTCATTAATGGATAGTGACAAGTAGTGTCCTGTGGTCTTAAAATAAACCATCAATTACAGACAGTGTTTTCAGTTCTAGAGGCTAGAAAGCATTCAATACTATTCAGCTGGTTGCATGCTTTTTCAGGTGACAAGAAATCCAAGAATTCAAAAAAAATATAAAAAAGAAAAAGATAAACTATTGTGCTTTCTCCAGATAAGCATGCTTCAAAACAGCCTTCAGTTGAGGCCTAGATATTTAGTATCCCTGCAAAAGAATCAGCTCTTTGAAGAGCTATAGCCTGATCTTTATTTGACCTGATCATCTTTGTTCAGCAGGTCATTAAAGGCTCAGGTTCCATAAAGCAAAGCATGGAGTGGCAAGAAAGTCAGGCCATAGCTTTAATGGATACTGCCAAGAAGGTTCGTTCTCATCACTTTCCATTTTAACCCTTACGCACTGACAGGTCAAGAAAGAGGAGACTTGAAATTGGTTACAAAAAAATATTACTTATGAAAGGCAGGAACTTTTTCCGCCTCTAGAATGGCAGAGAACACCCCATCCTCCTAACCAGCCCATTTTTCCTTTACTTGAAACCATCCTAGTGAGAAAACAGAAATGGTGTTGGCAGATGTTACAAGACCAGTTCCTCACTGCAATATGCAGAAAGGGGAACCAGTTGCACCACTGGCAACACGCAAAATAACAGCAGCCTAAAGCTGTATCGCAAAATAGAGCATTGGATGTTGTGGGGCTATTTATACCATCTGAAGGAGACAAAGAAATCTTCCTAGATGTCCTTGCAGGAAATTTACCTGAAATTTTTTTCAGGAAAAACACAGCTACTGTGTTTAAAGTGGTGACAGAAACGTGCTTCTGAGCTGTGGGCACAGAGTGAGCTACCCTGATGTTCAAGTAGATCTACACCTTTTACGCAACAGACGTGTAGTTGGGAAAACATGGCTTAAAAAAAGCACAAGGTCATACTCAAGCAAGCTGTGGTATTACAAGCTCTAGAGAACACTTCCAACACAAGAACTAGTTCCAAGCTCCCTTTCATAAGCGGATTGCAGCATGTTACAGAGCCCGTCTGAGAGGCCTCTGAGTTTTTCAAAGTTTCATGGGCCAACTTCTAAAGCATCCCCTCCTTCACCAACAGAGACACACGCACCACCTTTACAATGGCCAAGCAGTACAACTGTGATCTAAACTGATACAAAGAGGGTTCAATTAAAAAAAGCTGTAAGCAAGAAAGCTTATTCTCGACAAGTGTAATGTAGATATTTTATTTTTAAACATGCTACATCCAACTCCAGCAGGACAACAGCTGCAAGCCCCTTGCACCCACCCAGGGTGCTCAGAGACAAAAGTCCTGCCCATACCACAAGTCAATTGCCACACAGCAATTACTGACTGTTACGCCAGCACAAAAGAGTAAGTGCACACCCAGCCATGGCTGCTGCTGGCAAGTTGCGTACGAGGCAGCTCATCAGTCATGAAAGCTTTTTCTGCTCCCATAAAGCCACAGCAGGTGGCTGATTTTGTCTTTGTGTGTATATACTCGTTGAATTTACTGAAAATGTGGAAACATGAAATACAGCAAAAGGTGGCTTTATACAAGTGGAAAGCTCTCTCCAGAAACCTGACTTCTCATGACGACAGAGGCGTGCATTTGCTTGCGCTGTTGTGCTCCCATTGCGTGCTCAAATGATCCTCCCCCATTCCAGCTGCCTGCTCATGCTGTGACTGATAAAGCAAGGCCTGTCAAGCCATTTTGGATTCAGACCATCCTTATTATTCACCTCAGCGGATATTGTGTCAGTTAGATAGACCAGCGGTTTCACAGGAACTGCATGGGTTATCTTGCTATAGTATAACCACAGTGCCAACCACAAAGGAAATATTTCCGCCCACATAAATATTTAATACAAGCATTATCTTCACGTAGAAGAAAGGATAGCAGGGATCCCTTTGAGACTATCTCGAAGCACGCTAACTACAACAGTACCAACTCACTTCAGTAGAGATTGTCCATACTTGCTATCTCTCAGAGCCAAGACTTATCAATATAGGTTTTATAACCTCATTCAGGGTGAGTTTATTGAAGTCAGGAAAGAGATACAAGGACTCCTATTAGCATGACCTATCCACATCTTGGGTCAGATCTCAGGGGAAAAAAAAAACTGCACTCCCTTTTCTGCCATAAATTATGTGCTTAATTATCCAAATGTCAAACTGTGCTTGCAAATAACTAGGAAAGTCAGATCAGACTGAGTTAGACCTTTAAAAGCCAGTTTCAGGAGACAGTCCTTTCCACAGCAGATATTACATTACAGGTAGAACTCACTGTTACTTTTTGCAAGTTGCTACTACAAGGGCCACAAGCAAGGAGTCAACTTTTCTCCCAATTTTGTCTCCGTAAGCAGAGACACACTGAATGAAATTCATAATGGGAATAAGTATTGGAAAGTAAGGGAGACGTGCTCTGAAATTGACTCTGGTTTTTCATAGTATGTGGCTACAAACAGGCTGGGTCAAGCTCCTATCCTCAGACTCAAAAGAATCCTATTGACTTCAGTGTGATTTGGATGGAGCCCAAGATGCTTATAAGAGACATTAACTGACAATAGGCAAACACACGTTTCCTGACTTCCTCTCCTGTTGGCATGATGGGCCTAGAAGCAACTCAGATGGAAACCTCTGGCCAGATGCATTGGCTCTGGCAGCAGGCAGCCAGCCTTAGTGACCACCCTGGTGTAGGTCTGGGGAATCTGGATGGCTCCATGCACGCTGCCCAGGCACCCAGCACAGCCAAACCAAGGAGCAACTGGGCAACCACTGGGGCAGAGATCAGATCCACTGTACAGCAGGGCTGCCAAAAAGCCCCAGAGCTTCCACACACACATTTCACATTTGTTTTGCCAGATATGCCAGATGAAAGCAAACACCATGAAGTCCATCACATAGTAACAGGAATGCTACAACATGGAATCTTCCCAATCCAGACACCACCAGAAGATACCAGCTTCCTTGCCTGGATAAAATCAAGCCAACCAGTCCTGCAGCAAACTGCTTTGCATCTCCAAAAAACACAGGCGCAATTGCCTGTCTGCCCGATGCTATTCTTACTCTCTTTTCTCACAGGGAGGCAGTGCTCCTGCTTCTTCCATCAGCACAAGTTTCTTCTGCTCTCTCCCACAGTAGGTCACTCCACAATGTTCTCCACATCTTCAATAGTCCACTAATTTTCTGCATAACTCTCTCATTCTCTCCAGACTGCTCCTTGGTCCCACTGAACTCAAACACCACACTTTTTGATAGCAAGGGTAGCAGCAGACCCCCACTGCCCCAGCCCAAGCAGTAGCTGTGCCAGCCCCTCTGCACTCCTTGGGAAGTAACCATTGAGCTCTGTGTGCCATCACACGGAGGTGTACAGGTTGCCTCTGCAGAGCTGAATTAGTTTTGGCACCCTGAACTGGACCTGCATACAGTCCATCCCCTCCTTCAGCATCAGCTTTCCTCCTCCCCACCCAGAAAGAGCAAATCAGGTCTCAATGAACCCAAATGAAACATCCCCTTTCCCAGGTGATTGAAGGGGCCATACAATTGAATGAAGGGATTTAATCATAACTGAAAGTACAAATAACATCCCTTCACTAACTAAGAGGCACTACCTTCTACCATTTCATGTGGTAGAAGGTAGTTCACAGCTACCACCTCTGTTTCCGCCAAACCTCGAAGCTCATTACAGCTTAAACGCTAACCTGTAAGAAAAGTCCAGAACATAGAATCATGGCGTAGAGATATTACAGCTTTAATCCTTCATAGGATTATCTTGTTTAAATTTGATGAGATAGAAGGGAAAATAAAGGATACACATGAAAAGACACTTGGTTACATCACCTCAGCACTTCCATTAGCGTATTTTCTTGTTTTTTCTTCCCTTTCTTTTTTTAACATTTCTAGGGATTTTAAGTGAGTCAAAGTGTCCTTTACTCTCATGCACAAGAGGAGCCGGAAAACACGTCACAGAAGTTACATCTTTGAAGAACCAGACAGAAAAACAGATTCTGTTGCAGCACTAAAAGTAAATTACACAGCACAAACCCTGAGTTTTCCCCTACAACTGGTACCTTGCTTTCCTGGTCTACAAATATGCAAGCAGTGCTTGGATGCATTTTGTGATCCTCTGACATCCATTCTCCAGGAAAAAAAAAATAAAAAACCCCAAAAAAAGAAAAAAAAAAAAA
>WHYT01017939.1:14683-43429 GCA_009806455.1 Tetrax tetrax
ACCATTTCCTTTTTTTTTTTTTTTTTAAGATCTTAAAAGTCACATAAGAAAGATGAAATGACCATCAATAGTTCCCAGGGGGAAGACTGGAAATAGAGGAGATTCATGAGCAATTCTTAATGCATCAGCTTCTCCCACACATTCAAAAACCCACATGAAAATCAGAACCCACACAGTAAAAGCCCTTATGAGCTTGTGCACCACTTAAAAATTTAAACAGTCTTCTAATGGAAAAATATAACCTATTAGAGGCAACAGTGCCCATCTACCAACATAATGTTCACGCTGCTCAGACTGCTGGGGCTCTCTATTTTGCTATTAAAGCCCTTCCTCCTTTTTTTCTTTTGTGTAGCACCAACTGAGACAGAAGTCTAACAAAGGTGTCGTTTCCCAGGAGGGATCTCTGCTTCCTCACTTGCCTGTACTGCAGGAACTGGGAGACACAGGGATGTAACTGCTAGGCAATGGGGAGGAAATGTCGACAGCATGGCAAGATTAATGAGAACTGATCCACCAGCATTGTCTTTCATATCTCTGCAGTCCTTTGCAATTTGTATTTGCTAATCCAATTTTCCCCTTCTAACATGAGCAGCTCTCTTTTTCATTTTTTCCTCTGATTGTCATCACCTCAAGGCTAACCATCAACTAATCACTATAGAAAAAAAACAACTCTGGAAAGACAAAATCCACATCTCTCTACCCGGAGAAGTCCCCTGAAACACTCCCGTCCACACCAAGGGGATACTCTGCTGCTAGAAGTAGTTGCTGTAAGAGCAGCCGTCACAAAGAGGAGCAAAATGTGGCTTGAGAGACAGCAGGCACACTCATCTCGCCCAAATGTTCAGGACAATATTTCTATGTGAACACATCAACCTTTCATTCCTGAAGCAGGCCGAGAGTTCACACACAGCGAGTTACTATAGTTCAAGTGATGAGTTACTCTATCTCAGCAGAGAAGCAACACAGGACAGCAGAGCCCATCCAACATTTTGCTGTCACTGTTGAAAGGAGGAAGTTCTACACTCCCTACATCACTTGTAGGGCACGCTTTCTTGTCTACCTTTCACCAGCCCTGGTGCTTGTTGGGAGCCTCTGAGAATTGATACAACCCAGCAGAAATTTATCTCAGAAAAAGCAATTGAGTTTTCTACCAGGATAGGAGTGAAATAGGCTCAGTAAAAAGTTTTACAAGCTGCAGAGTCAGTACAAGACTGCACAGCTGAGAGCAAGAGTAGGGGTAGGGAGGACAAGGAGGAAGAAGATCTCTCCCCCTCAGCAGATCTAAGTTATTTGTAAGACTCAGCCATAACATACAACTTCACTTTTGGGATCACACAGATGTTGTCTCCTGTCACTATGAAGGCATCCAAGCAGAGTGGTGAGGAAGGAAGTGTAAAAATTCTTTGGAGTACTCTCTGATAGAAAAAAAGAAAAATGTGTGCGAACAGAGTTGTCCAAACATACATTTTTGTGGAAGAAAATAGCAGGATGAGTATTTTAGTAGAGAAGATATTTTACAATTTTTTTTTTTTTTGTATCTGCTTAACATTAATCACAAACAAACATTTGGCACTAAGGATAGCCTTGTTAATGATTCAATGCCTTGGTTCTTCCAGTGAGAGGAAGCACTGAGATCCAGCATTTACAGACCGGATGACAAGCTGTTAAACAATAACTGGGAAAACTCTTAACCTTTCTAGGGAGGAATAGAAAAGGGAAAGGGAAAGTGAGAAGGAAAGGGAAGAGAAAGAAATAGATCATTATACACCACAAAAATAGAGCACAATTTTTTAATGTTTTTTTTAGTTCTTTGCAGATTTTTTTTCCCAGTAAAAGGCATGACTTTTTAAAAGCTTGTACAGCACTGCTTTGCGCTTTTGATAAAGACTTCTTAAAGACATTAACTTCCATGTGGCCCACAGCCTTTTCCTATGCACAAGACATGAAATCGCTGTTCTGGCAGCAACTGCTGCTCTCACAGCCAAACATCTCCACCTGTAACCAGACACAGCTGGGTGCTCACCCAGGATCAGCACTCACAGGGCTCCTCTTGTCAGTGCAATTGGTTGATCGATGATCAACGGCTGCTATCACCACACCAATGAAGTCCTCAAAAGCCATCGCCAACCTGGGAAGCAGGCCCGTGAGGGTAGAAATTGCATCATCTAACAGTATACGCCTACCTATACTTGTGAAAAAAACACCACAGGAACAGTTCAGAAACAGAGATGGGCAGCCAAAATATTATCTCTGCATACCTACTTCATGGATTTATATCGTAATTGTATGATCTCCTCCTCTCATGGACCAAAGATGAGCTCTGCAACACCACACAAAGTGCGCATGGTGGCCTGTAAGTATTTATCCTTTAGTGCAATCTCAGGCGGTCCACGCTAAAAGCAGCCTGGGGAACAGGGCTATGTTTTATCTGCCACATGACCCAGTTTCCAGCAGCTCTGTCAAATACTTCTGTCACCAGCAACAGGGCTGAATAATGCTCAGTGAAGTAGGTGATGAGTTACGTGAAGCTAGCTTCCAGAGGAAATTAATTTCCACAGAGAGGCTCTAGCTACTTGAACTTTGTTTTAAAAAGCTGTGTTTTATTGCAGTCTAAGTTAATGAAGAAAGGTAGCTGACAGGTTGCTGTACCGCCTGTGTTATCTCTCAGCCACCTTTCTTCCAGCAGCAGAACAGGAACATCCACTGAAATTAGTTCCATTTGCACTTATTTTACTGTTTCTGCACTTATTTTACTGTTTCTTTTCCTACGGCCATGTCTAGTGCTCTACTATTGCCATGAGAAATAATCAAACCTACTCTTAATACAAAGCTCTGCATTTAGCATCTCTGCCAAGACCATTCTGGAGCAGAAGAGCAGATTGCAAAAAGTACCGCATTCTCAGCCTTCTGCCTGGGAACCCAGGTAGGGGATAACAGCTATATAAGCCCCACCACTCTTTATGAGCACCTTGATTTCCAGAAAACTTTTTTCTGCTTTTATTCTGACACACTTACCACAGTGGATCTCCTTCCAGGGTTTCCATCCCTCTGCCCTGTGCTTGACCCTAGTCTTTGCAAGCTGGAAGATTTTGGAGACCCTCAATTGAGATCTTAGTCCAGACAGTAGGACAAATGTAGCATTAAGTCCATCAATGTGAAGAATGTATTCTACATATTACATCCATACTACAAAAATTTACCCTAAAATTTAGGGTAAATTATTTTCTGGAACCTGTGTACAGTAAGTACACATTCACACCCAGGTAGGTTACTGCTTCTAAAAGCATTTACCTCAAACATCTCAGTTACATCATCTGTTAGCTCTCAACATGTTCAAAAGTATGACTTTCTGCATTTCAAAGACATGTGGGAAAACGTGGGAAAAATGCAAAAGAATCTTTTACTGTAGAGCAGATGCTATTCTACACTGTTAATCTAGCACAGAAAATCAGGCACACTTATCTCTGCTGGGGATCCTTTACATGACTATTGCTGTAAAACACTATGATGTGATCAGATGCTTCGTAGTAGTTCCTCACCAAAGCATATCAAGAAACAGCAAATGGGTTGAAGCAAAGACTTCATAAGATAGGATTTCCCTGTGGTATTTTTATTGTTATTTTGAAGGAAAAAGATGAAAAACATGAAAAACTTGAAAGCACTTTAGTTTACATGTCTTTGAGGCCCCATGTGCTTGCAAAGAATCAGGTAAAAGCATGTGCAAACTGTAAAAAGAGTTTTAAAAAGCAATGCTCAAAAGTACCAGAAACTGAGAGCTGTTTAGGCATATGCCTTAGCCTAGACACAGTCACAGGCAAGAACAAAAGGTATCTCCCACCTACCTTTGAGCTGTCCAAGGAAATGCAGACACAAGACTAAGAACTCAGTTTTTACCTATCTTTACCCTACTCTCTCATACAGTATTTCACATATTTGGCTAGAAGCCATGAAAACATCCCATGCGTTTCATTAGCGGAAAAGCTTCCCAATAGCATAATGGTGGGGTTTCCTACAATAAAACCCAAATGTGCAGCTGCTTTCCTTAATCTTTCTAGATCTTCTGATCAGTATGAAACGCAGCCATGTCTGTGATTCATTGAACTGCATACTCAGCCTTCGTCACCAGTACTCGCCAGCCATTAGCATTCAAAATTAATGACTCAGTTCCTCATCAGACTGCTTTAGAAACAGAACAGTTTTTTAAACAATTCTGAAATCTGATGGGATTTGTCTGCATATTGTTAACATTAATGAGCTTTTGTTCTCAAACTCTTCTTTTTAGCCACCAACATCATAATCTTACTTTATTAAAAACAGACACATGAAAAATCATATGAAGTAACATGGTCCATGCTATAGAGTGAAAATAAATGCATGAAGCTTGATAGCTTTGTTTATTTACTAACTTCACAAGCTGTGTAGACAATCTAGAGCAAAGTGTCAGGCCAGACACAGGCAGTCCTTGGCTTTTGGAGGGACAAGAGGCAGCAGCAGGGTGAGCAGAGATCTCTGCCTGGAGACATAGGGAAAGCAGCAGGTAAGAGCAAGGCCATGATTCTACACATGAGCACCCTATAGAGGTGCATGGGACAAGCTGCACTTTTGCAGCTATGGCGTGAGATCAATAATCAATACACTTGGTCTCTAAATCTCAATTGCAATGAAACCAGAAGCAATAACCAGAAGCCTCTAAGCAAGGAACAAAATTTCAATTTTGTTAATTTTCCTAGACTTTAAGTCTAGGAAGTGGAAATGTGCATACAGACCTAAATCTTGATATCTCACAAAATGTACCAGATGTGCAGGCAGTAAAACTCCACCACATAAAAACTAACTTCAGATCTTGGGAAAACTCAGGGTACTATTCTTCTAAGAATATATTCAGGCCAAACAATTTATTCCTGCTCTAAGCCATTTTAGCTATTAAAAAGCCAGAGCATATAGGAACCAAAACTTGCTTTATAAAACATAAAAAGTTTTCCTTTTCCAATCCCATTTGAACCAGAAACATCTGATCAATGTTGATCAAGATAAACTATATTTACTTCCAACAAAAAGATCAATTTAGGTTTTTACTTGCAGAATAAATGGTCTCAGAAAAATGTGAGTGACAAAAACAAACTAAAAACCTGAAAAGACACACAGGATTAGAATTAAAATGTTTATATGTCACTTTAGCCTTCAAAGCTTTTCTTTTCTTTCTGCAGGTACATCTCAATTCTCTCAGAATTTCACTATGATTGCCATTAAGCTGGGATCTGTTCTGTGGGAGAATGCTGTTATCGCAAAAATTATTCTTAAGACTTTTCTGTCTGATGCGAGAAGAGGTGCTATTCTCTAGGTCTAACGGGGACCAGGCTGTAGTCCTGCTGCCTGCCTTGTTCGTCCACAGAACAGGGGTGGCAAGACAGTCCGCGAGAGACAACGCAATTCCAGCTGGGCACTGTAACCAGGTGGGGTGCTGAGTCGAAAATGCCAAAATAGCAGCCCAAAGGAGAGGAGCAAATGAAAGACCCTGCTGCTACCCTGGGTAGATCAGAGGGTCTTCTCTGTCAGAAGGAAGTGAAAGCCCACTGTGTGCAGGCATGCACATAGCTATCAGAAATAAACATGTGTCCTAAAAATAAATCCCCTCTCATAAGTAAACTCAGTAAAAGTTCTTCTGTGTGTCTGTGTGCTTATTTGCATACTCTTACCTGTGTTTCTGTGCTGTGCATCAGTCTGGTCTGCATAGCAGGGGCAGGTCACACAGATAAAAGTCCTGACGTTTCGCAGCTCCTTTTACAAGTCCGCATCCATGCAGGGACCATGACAACTGCTGGACTGACAACCCTGAAGGAGCACGTTGCTGCAGCTTGGAGCAGCTGCAGCACAGTGGGCAGTGCTGCCTGTCCCCCTCACCCCAGCCCGATCCAAGGGGACCACAGCGGGGGAGAGTCGGACTCAGAGCCAGTGCCTTTTTAGCTTCTTTGACAAAAGGTGACAAGTTTGCACCCATTGATTAATTTTATGCAGGGTCTTCCCACCAGGGCAGGGGCAGGAACTGCCAGTTCATGTCACCAGCTGGTGAGCAGGCACCATGAATTTGTACCAACACTCAAGAAGCGCAAAGGCAGATTCTGCTCTCCGCTGCTGATCTGGCCTGGATGCTTTCCAGCAGGCAGCCTCAGCCTGTCCCTCCCATTCAAGCCAGTCAGAGCCTTTTCCAAGGAGACAAATATTTTATTTGCATTTCCCTTTCCCACCTCAGGTAATGCAGTCAAGCAGGCTGTACATCATGCAGCGCTCTGGAGATCTCCTTTTGTGTAGTTCACAACACAAATACTCTGAAAATCCACAGTGTTTGTAAGTGAAGAGAAACGTGCAAGACCCAATGTTGTATCAGCCAGGGAAGCTCTGACTGCGTGCTGCAAGCTTCCTCAGCACAGTGATTGGTAACACTCGAGGTTTTTTACAAAGTGCTGAAACTGCAGTTTAAGTGAAACATATCTGCTAGCAAAGATACCATTCCTTTTTGAAAATACAGTGTATATTAAAGAGCCAGAATATACTACCATTATACCACTGTCCTTCTTTGCAAGGTGGGTAAAGGCAAGGGTCAGATTTCCCGATCTAGCAAGCCAGCCGCATAACAAAATCCTCATTTACTATGTACCAGCCTTCTACTGCTTGTTCTGCCCCCTCCAGCCAGGATCTCAAACACCTCCACGTCTGAAAGTCTGGATCCATCCCCAAACCTCTCTGCATCTGGGAGCCTGGAGGATCCCAACCCAGCTACAGCTCTTACCTGAGGTAAGCTTGTCCCTCTAAAAGCAGGCAAAGGAGCCACACTTTGCTCTCTCACATAAAGCTCCTGTGTTGCGCAGAAGAGCCGTACTTCAACGATTTTTAATCCTCAGGAAGCCTAGAAGCAGCTTCTTGCCCACTTCTGGATTGGATGCCATTTAAAACAGGCATGGACCATGCCCCATCTTTTTTTTTTTTTTTTGCAAATGCACAGGTTTGATTCTTGCTACCTTTTAATTTGCCTCCAACTCAGAAATCGTCCCATCACTTTGAAAGCTAAGATAGAAACTGTGAAATACGACAAATATCATACATTCCCTGATATCACCTGTGAGCAGCTAGCTGGAAAGGAATCAGAGCAAACAAGATCTCCCAGGTCCAGGAACCTGTGTCTGGAGAGAAAACAAAGCAAACTGTTTCCCAAAGGGCCCTGTGCACGCAAGTTTGAAAGGATGGACCTGAAAATAAGCAAAGGCAAAGGAATGGGGTTTTTTTTCAGAATAGTCCTTTGGTTGTGGAGGAGTAAAGATACACTTTCAGAAGTACTGCTGTGGCTTAATCTTTCTAAATACCATTTCACAGGAGGCCAAGCACCTTGCATTTTTAAGGAGATTTCATAGACTGTTTATCTTAATATAATCTCCCACAAACGTTTATGGGGAGAGTTTTATTTAATGCAGTCTGTGATCTGTATAAACATCACCATGGTATTAGGCTAACCAAGCTCTGAGCTGAACTGGAAGTCGTGTGGAAGCTTTATTTGGGATATTAAAGTAGCACAGTTCAATATATGATTTTATTTGCAGTAGACTGCTGGGAATTAGAGATTAGTCATATGGGGATTTTAACAGTTGTGTAGTTACGAGAGGCTGACTCAATGGTTTTCGTCTTGTAAAATGTCACCCAACTGTCTTGTTACATCAAATTACGAGATTAAGTAGTTAAATCTTTAAGTCTCCAAGGAAAAGCTTGAAATTTGGGGTGGGAGGGCAAGAGAAAAACACAGGAGAGAAATAGAAAGGCATCTGCAAACACAGCTCCACACTCCTCTCACAAGTAACTAGAAAAATGGCACTAGTGCTTCCAAATTTAATTTTCTCTCCATGACCCTGTGTCAGATTCATTCAGTTTACAAGTTGATTTTGTATTATTAATTGTCAGCCTTGAAAACAGCACTTGGGATCCACAAATCAAGTTGCGTCTCTTTATGCCTCCTAAATCACCAGTAATGAAGATTCTGCCCTTTGTAATTTACCTGTCGGTGCTTTGGAGATCCAGACCCAAATCCATCTTATTCACCCCTGCAGTGCCAGTGCATGCTGGCTCTGGATCGTCTCTGAAGAAGTGCTGCTGTTTCAATGTGGAGGAGACTAAAACAGAAATTTCCCAGACTGCTTCACTTTTTTTTCCACTCTCTGCAAACAGCCTCTATATGTTGTATGCATACTGCTGGGATGCTCAGAGAATCTGTGAAAGATGAGTCTTAAAATACCAGAAAAGTGATGGATCAGATGTGATTACCCGCTGCTCTGTCCTGATCTGTGTGTTGACTATCTTGGTAGCAGAACAGGCAGAGGATGAAAATAAAAAAGGATGGGGAGAACCTGACCACCATTGCAGAGTTTCAATATACCCATCGTTCACTAGGTTTTATTTTGCATACGCACAGGAATGCAGGTTTCTGCGATACCTGAATTGTTGGCCTTTTGCCGCCAGCATCAATAACTACCATTTGTTATTAGGAGGGAGCACTTGTCCCCTATTATAAGTCCATCCTTCTTCACCTTCTAGGCTTGGTATTGATTTCATTTACACAATCATACAGTCTATTTAAGCTTGTACTTTTAGGAAAGTGGTAGTGCTTTACATTAGGAAGTGTCATTTGCTAGATTCACATATGGCAATTGCATGGTGAGTTGAAAAAGCAGCAATCAAGGGCTGTGTGTGGGAGTTCCTGATTTGTGCCTTGGAGTTACTGCTCTCTGCCAGGTATAAAGGCAGAGACAGAACAAACTCTTCTAGCAAAAATAACGCTATTTTTGACTACTTGCACATAACCAAGATCAGGGATCAGATTTCTTATGTCAGTCATGCTATTTTTTTAGCCAACTCCAGACTCTTTGTATTGAAACCTGTATTTTACTGCCTGCAGTCCAGCTTCTGGTAATCATTCTGCCCCAGAATGAGCATTCAGATGGGCAGAAATTATCTGATCCCAGAACATTCATATTTACTCCTCCAAACGTGAAACCAACTCTAAAAATTCATTTATCAAACATAAGCTTAAAACTTTGGTTCCTGCCACTTCAGAGGATGGAAAAATGCCAATGGTCCATGATTTTCACTCCATACATCCATCAAATTCTTGGGATGGTGGAACCAGGAAGAAGAAAAGCATCACACAGCAGTTAAACAAATGCCACAGAAAACTGCAGCCTCGTAAGAAAAGTTAGATATATAAGAGTTCAACAAATACTGAATGCAGCCCATTCTCTACTGAACAGAGACTCTCCTTGCAAAAACAACTTCTCCTTAGCAAGTTGCTTGAAAGAGAACCTTATACAGGATATTAAAACAGTTGCAGAACTGAAGCAGCATATAGGTTCTTATGATCTTGGCTGGATCTCATTTTTCTCCTGTCCTTATTTCCAATTTACAGGAGTCTAAAATAGCCACTGTAATTGATTAAACACAGCAATCCTGATGTAACTTTAATCTTGGGAATTCCCTAAGCACCTGACTGTGGGATGCAGCGGAGGTTTGTCAGCGTAGGCATCAATCTCTGACACCGTGGCAGTTTTCATTTTCTTACAGCCTTTTCAAACAGGTACGGTTATGATGCTACTCTTCCTCTGGGAGACTGAGTGAACAAATACACCTCAGCCAGCAGTGTTTTGTGTCTTTCTCCCCTGCCCTTCAATACTTTACCTTAAGAATGTACATGTTCAAAATGATAGTTTTACAATCACAGGTAGAACGAGCTTAGTACCTAGATTAACCTAGTGGGTTACACTAGCAACCACTCCTAGAAGGACAAAGGATAATAATTTCTTATTCTCCCTTTGAGATGAATAACCCATCCTTACCTTCCTCATTTCCACCTACTAAACGCCTTAGTCATTGCTGAACTACCATCAAAGTAATTACTTTCATCCATGTCATCACTTTAACTCCTTTTAAACATTTGGTCTTGCCCACACGCTGTGGCAATGAGTTTCACTGCTTATCAATCACCACAAGGAGAGTTCTTCCTTGAAGAACTTTAAACCTGTTCCCCAAGTGAATTTCACTCTCTATTCCTGCATTGTGGCAGCCCATAGCAGTTCCTTACTCGCTTTCTCCTTGCCAGTCATCACAGCAGCCCTCCACGGTACCCCTCAACTGTCCTCCCACATTCACTTCCTCCCCCCCCAAGACTAAGGAACATGACTTGTTCAATAAAACTATAGCTATATAGTTTTATATGCTATAAAAGCTACATCATCTATTATCCTTCTTACCCTTTTCCATTCCTACTGCATCCTATTTGAGGTGGTGTGATCAGAACTGCATAGATTTATATATGGGCATAATGATAGATCTCTATTCCTTTTCTGATCATGTCTAGCCTTCCATCATGAGGTCATGAGGGAACTGAAACAATAGCTTTTGTAACACAGAGGCAGTATCTTCTGTGCCCCAGCTGAAATAGCTTTGGTTATAGGGGATCCAGGCTTAGATGAATGAGAGGATGCTACCAATAAAAGCAAATAAATAGAATTAAATAAAATGAGGCAGTCAGGTTAGAATTTATTTTAAAAGAGGAGATAGAGAGATAATAAAAAAGAAAAATGTATGCAAGCTTTCCTAGCACAGCGTTTTGAAGGGGTGAAAAAAAAAATCATATTTTATTTTCAAGCTGCAGTTTGAAAAAGTATCACTGAGGAAACCATACCAGAAATTTAGGGTATGTCTATGCTGCACAATGCTAATTTACCCAGCTGAGCTCTGTGCTAATGCAGCTATATTGCTTACAGTACTTACAGCTAACTAGTTTAGAGCTCCAAAATCTCTTCCCCAATTTGCACTGTGCAAGAGAAATACTTTTTTTTTAGTCTCCAGCCCTGCAGGGCACCTTGAAAAGGCAGGTAACACGCTACTGTCTCCTTTATACCAGTGGAATAGTGGCTGTGATACCCTTGCAGACATAGGGTGGTAAATATATGTTGCAGAAAGACCCCAGCCAGGAAAACCTATGCAGCTTAACGGTGCATAGATGAATATGCCTACTGATTTCAACGAAGTGCTCTCAGGTACAAAGTTAAATCCAGGCATATGGGTCTTCCGCAGCAGTAGGGCCTAAAATTGGCACCCCCACCCCCCCGCCATGCAACAAAAACTGGCTCTTCAGCAGAGCCTGTGCAAAATATTGTGCTATTGGGGTGACAGTGCCAAACACAAGTGGGTGTTGTACCTTGGATACAGCACTTACTGCACACTTGAAACCACCTTACTCTACACAGGCTCAAAGCATAAGAGCTGGACTATTTATGCAGTCAAAAATGCAGCTGCAGCAAGGGGAATTACTGTTTTAGCTCTGATCTAGAGAGGAAGGTTATTTCTGCCTATTTCTGCCAACAGAGCAACATCAACTTCTGCACAGATTTGGTGCTCACTGAGAGCCCAGGTCTTCCTCCAGAAAGGAGTCCCAAACTCTTACAGCCTGGTTGCTGCTCTTGCCTAAAGCCCTTAGCTACAAGCAAATCCTGCCTTGTGCAGAGCTGTCTGGTGTGCCCCCAAATCCATGAGGGACAGGAAACCTCCAAGCCCCCTTGAGAGTGTGCAATGACACTCAGTGCTGAGCGGTGCTTGGATGAGATGGACCTGGAGCGGAACATTTCTGAGGAGCTGCTCACTGAAACAGGCAGAGAATAATCACACCTCCTGGACACCAGAGTAGCTATCCCCACAGGCTGGTCCGGGAGAAATGCAGTATTAAATTAACAGCTACCCATGACACACACAACTGACATGACAGCTGATATATTTTTGGCCTGTTTCCTGTCTGTCAGCTCCCTTTAGTGAATTTTCTCTTTAGCTAATTTTAACCAAATTTGAAAGAAGGGCTGGAGTCTCATAGATAATTATATTTTTATAAGTTTCAGGGATCTGGCAGCTGGAGAGATAAGAAATACCAAAATTAGTGCTTTCTGTTTAGGGAAAGCAAGCAAAACTCAGACACTATATATTCCAGTGAGCTTGAGACAGCCAGCAAACCCGTATGCATTCGGCAGCAGAGTAGCATTGCTGGTGTTTGTTCTTGCCAGAGCTGGTAGTTTTGCACCAGTGTATGGTTTAGGACACAAACCTAATTAGTTCTGTTATTCTTGTAACAGTTTCTATTATTTTGTTGATGTTTTAGTAATAGCAGGGCATCCACTGAAATTAGGATGATTTGTGAAGAAGTAGTCAAAAATATCTATTTTATTGTAGGAAAAAAAAAATTACTTTTATTCTTCTTGTGCAGTCTGTTTTTCAATGCTCAATCCTCCTGCTGTTAGAAAGCAAGAGTGGACAGTGAATTTTGTAATTATTAAAAAAGGAACTCAAAGCATCTCAGCCCAATTGTCTGTTATGTGGCAAATTAAGGGAAGTTGTGTTTTGCCCTTAAATTAAAATGAAAAAGAAAAACAATTCTTGAGAAATAAAAATGTCATTGTTCAAGGGAGAGTAATAAAGTATGAATGCTTCTTCTTCAGCTGACTGTCTTTGTAAGTGAGCAAGAACACTGAAGTCAATAAATTACCATTACCCAAGCTTCATAAATCCCCAGTGGTTTGATTTTACCACATAGTTTAAGTTACAAGACCTCAGAAGAGGCTAAGAAATATTCATTTGGTGTATTTACAGGCAGAGGCAAGGTCTCCAAACTTTTTCAACTGTTACTTGCAGTGTCAACATGGAAAAGAGTTGCTTGTCATGGAAACTGGTGGTTCTAAAACACAGCACTTTGCATGTGAAGCCATAGATAAAGGCCTATGGTTACTCAGGAGAATGAGATGTTTTATCTGCTCATTAGCAATTGCAACTTTGCTAGCAGATTATCTGGAAGAGGTAATAAAAAAAAGCAATACAAAATTAAGTTAGAAGTAGGGCCAGCATAGACACAAATAGCAAATATCCCTGAAACTTGTAGCACAATGTAGAAAGTAAACAGGTGGAGAGTAGATCAAAACAGGCGGTAAAATACGACCATGTATGCACAAAGCTGCATTAATTTTACAGGGAGCTAGCTGAGGATCAGTGATCACAGATGAGTTCCTCCCATAAGGATTTAGTCCCTAGTTGGAACAACATCCACAACTGTAAAGGATATATAACAGCGCAATTTAAAAGGGAAAAAAAATCAGAGAAAAACAGAGTCTAGTCTAGACCATGAAATTAAAACCACTGCTGAAAAGAGCTTTGCACCTTGTGGAAGACAAGTCTAAGCTTGCCTGCATTGTCTTGTGATTAGAGAGTATAAAGGAAACATCTACATCCTGAAAAAAAAAAAATCTGAGAGTCTAGGTCTCATTAACTATCAGCTAAGTTTGGGCTTCTAGGTACCCAAATCTCCTTAAATTTGAAGCTACTGTCACTTACACACTTCTGACTTTTTTTACTCCTTCACTTCCTTGGAGTGAAGTAAACTCAACAAGCTGTGGATTGTCTTACATGTTTATCTCCTTAACTGATCCCAAAATACAAGCAATAGTTTGACATCTCTTTCTAGAAGAACAAAAAGAGACCTCTACCGCAATGGACAAATGTGAGAGAGCCACCATGACAGAGCTCAGCATCAGACCGGAGAGTGACAGGGGCTGTAGGAAAGCTGTTAATTAAACATTGCTTCTACTATTAATAGGCTGATGGAAGGGATCATTATCAGAAGGAAACACGTGTGTCAGTTCAAATAAACTGTTTCTTGTACTTGTTTGGTTAACAAGGAAACCACTTGAGTATGCCAGATTAAGATTACTATTATATGCTGTCATGGGGAGTCCTTGAAAGCAACCTATGAGCTGAACAACAGACAGTATCTGATAGCCTTCAGAGCACAGCCTTTACTTTTCCCTTTGAACAGCACTTGGTGACCTTGAATATTCTGAGCAGGGACACAGGAGGACTGTATTAAGAAGGAATTATTAAATATTGATCCCCCTCCCCCCCACCGCCGACCCTCCTCCCCTCCCCTCTGGCACTAGGCATCAAGATAAATGCCAGAAATTCATCTGTCCTCTTGGAGCTGACCCGGAAAAGGTGCTTCATCAAGTTCAAGTGCATAGAAAAGGAGACAGGGACAAAGAAGCAAAAAATTTTTCCATCTTATCAAAAAACTAGCTAGTCTCTGTCAGCATTTGGAGCAGATGCTTAAAAAAAAAACCAACTTCTGCAACTGGTGTTAGCTTAGACACAGTTAACCACACTGTTCTACACTCCCATCACAGATCCATTCACTCATAAAAGTGGTCCTAATATTGAGACCACAAAACGTTTGGCCAGTTCGGACTCACAAAAGGGACTTTGCAAGTGTTTATGCAATGATCAGAAACTCTGCTGATCCAAAACCTGGCAGTTGTCTGGCTTCTCACAGAGTGCAGGCCATAATCTTCTGACCAGGAATTCCTGGGTCAAACTCCGTAACTCATGGCATCTTTCTGCTAAAATGGCATACGCTGCAATGTTTCCAGCTCAGAGCAGCTTCTGCAAAGAAATTTCACAATTAACTTATCTTTGCATGAGATCTCAAACGGAAAACCTGAAACCTTCTTTCTTTACTGACTGCTAACAGGAGAGTGCCTTTCAGCAATTGTTTCTCTCTCACACTCCAGATTAACAAAAAAAAAGTTGCCTCGGGAGTTCAGCTCTGGATTTTAAGGCCAGTGTGACTTTGTCCAGAGCTGGATGAGTGCCAGGGCCGAAGGGAAGGAGAATGGCAGCACTTGTGATTGCATTCAAGCTCAGCTGCAACTCGAACAAGGATACAGTCTTTCTGGCACCTCCAGTGCTACTGGATCCACTTTACAAAAGGACATTTTTTATGTCTGGAGGACATTTTAATGACTTATTCCAGCCGTAGTCAGGTTGCTCACAGTTCTCTGCTGACAATGCAACATATTCCTTTGAGCTAGGGCTTCATGTTACTGATGTTTTTCCAGAAATTTGGAACAACTGACCTCTTTGGAAGAGTCATAGCCCAAAGAGGTTGCACAGTTTTTGTCCTTGAAGGTTTTAAGGCCCCAACTGGATAAAATCCCATGTAACTTGGTCTAACTTCATTTCCTACCCTTCTTTGAGTAAGAGGTGGGACTAGAAATGTCCCAAGATTGCTTCCAACCTGAATTATCCTACGATCTTTTGAAGATGTGGAAGACTTGCAAACAGTCCTCTGTAGTATTTTTCTCCCATGGAGTAAGAGATGAGATTTTTTCAGAAATGCAATTCCAGAAAAAAAATCCTATTTGTCCTATATTCTATTCAGATATGCTGGTATGGACTAAACAGCGTTTTGGATGATACAAAAGCATGGATCCTCATTTCAACCTCTTGAGAGCCAAGTCAAGTTCTCTATTTCATTTTAAATGTTGATATAGTGGTTATTATAAGCCTGGTGGCCCAAAACTTTAGGGAAAAAAAAAAGAGGAGAAAGTTCATCAATAACATCTGTTGGTGAAAAGATAGAAGAACCCTCCCCTAAGCCCCTTAGTAAGATTTCCAGAGGAAGAAGCTTTCCATGACACAGCTCATCTGTTGAGGAGCACAGGGAAATACCTGGAGAGCACTGGGGTGAAGTGGGCTTAATTTTCATATGTGTTTTGTATCATTTCAGGCTCTTCATTAAAGCAGATGTTTTCAGCTAGAGATGGGTCTAACAGCCATTTTCACATAGAGGAAAATAGAGGCAGTCAGAGACAAAGTTCATTGTGCATGGGGTGAGGAGCAGCAGCCTGCAAAGTTGGGGCAAAGCTGCTCATGGTATGGAGAGTCCTGAGGGAGGTTTTTTTTTCTGAAAGGGCGTGCGAAGACTTTTGCTTACAAGTCTTGCAAGTGTAAGACACTTGCTCAGGCTTGTGCACAAAATCATGGAACTACAGAATTTAAGTACAAAAGGACCTCTGGAGGTCATCTAGTCCAACTTCCAAAGTTGAATACCTCTAAAGAGCAATACCTAGATCAGAGCAACCTGATCTAGTCAGGGAGGTCCCTGCTTCTTGCAGGGGGGTTGGACTAGATGACCTTTGAAGGTCCCTTCCAACTCTAACCATTCTATGATTCTATGATTCTATGATAAAGACGAGATCCCACTCTTTTTCTGGGCAACCTCTTTCAGTGTTTGATTCCCTTGCCTGGGAAAATTTTCTTCCTTATATCTAGCTGGAATTTCCCATGCCGTGACTTGTGCCTGTTGTCTCTTATCCTCCTTCTGCTTGTCCTTGTATGCTTATATGCTCCAGCCCCCTACATGTCTTGGTTGACTCACTCCAACTTGCCAATATCCCTCCTGTGCTGGAGACGCAGAACTGGGCAGTACACCAAACATGGCCTAACAAGAGCCACACAAAGGAGGATAACCACCTCTCTTGATCTGATGGATAAACTCAGTCTGCAGTTGGTCTTCAGTATCACCAAACACAGGGCTGCCAGAGATGAAAGTCGCCAAGCAGTTCTGCAAAGGCTGGTAACAGGAAGAGAAACAGAGGGATTTTTTTTTTCCTCCCCACCATGTTTCTTTAGGGTTCTTACCAGCACCCCTGCCTGCCCAACCACCACCCTTGAAACAGCCGAGAATAGCGAGAGGGTTCAGACCAGTTTTCACTGAG
Organism: Tetrax tetrax; assembly: GCA_009806455.1. Taxonomy (NCBI): domain Eukaryota; kingdom Metazoa; phylum Chordata; class Aves; order Otidiformes; family Otididae; genus Tetrax; species Tetrax tetrax. Next base: position 31,312 of record WHYT01017939.1, read on the forward strand.
GTCTTGAAACACATTTAATGGCTTCCTTAAGAGATGGACAAGCAAAGACATCAGCCAGCAGATGGACTGACAGAGCATACGGCATCCATGTCTGGCAAGAAAAGCGACTAATGGAGGACACAAGTGGAGCACCCGCTTTTAAAGTAAAAAAAGTAAAATCTGCTATATTTACTTTTTTTTGTGCAATATCTGAACTTACTTAACTCACAGCTAAAGTACTGTAATATCATAGTGTGAAAAACTGGGAAATGACAGCGATGCTGCTGAGAAAACCTACCCTGAATCAAAATTTAGATACTCTACCTCAAATAGCAATTTCCATTGTAACTGCCCTCCCTTCACCAAGTTTCTCCAGAATGGTAATAATCCTTCTTTCTTCTCCTACAGCATTATACAAGTTCATTCATTTGCTCTCCACTTTGGAAACTAACTGTTATTAAAATTGACCAATTTTGTTCTTTCTTCAGGTATGATTTCTGTCACTTGTATTTCTAGAAAGTCATGTTTTGCCCTGTGACTAGTCCTGTTTATTTCTAGGATGACAGAAGCGGCAATTTTTGGTCCTTAATATCTGTGTGCATCAGAGAGAGAGTGGAAGAGACAGCGAGGAGTGATTAGAGTACCATGTATTCTCAATAACCACCCACATACACCTGCAGCCCCACAGAAAAGAAGTCTCGCTCTACAAAAAGTTATTAATTATATTTTAAAGATCTACAGGTTAATCAAGTTGTTTTGGAAGAACTGGCTACAGAATCAGTTTCATTCTATCATTATAATTGGTCAAATTAAAAATCCAATTATATTTTTTAAAATCTACTAAGAAGCCCAATAAAGACTATGATGGAGTCTAGGACACCCTCACATTTTTTTTCCATACTGTCTGCTTTTATTGCATTTCATTAATATTGGCATCAAGTTCCCATACACCTAACTTCCAGATGATATCCTCCTTTTACAAGTCAGCCTTGTCCTTCAGTGGTTTCCAGCAAGCTCTTTGTATCATAGGGTACCAGCCCCAAAAAACCATGAAGACATTGGCCAAGTTTGAAGATAAACACACAAACAAATACCTCCCAAAACATACTAAAAAAAAAAGTAGAGATTAAGTACAGAGGGATTTAAAGGAGTCAAAAAGATTGATTTTCCCAGACGTAAGTGAAGCTTCTGGCATGGTGGAGAAGTCCATGTCTACCTAGTTTCCAGATCCAATCTCTGTTCTGCACAGTGCATGGTAAGAGCTTCACACAAAGCAGGACACTCAGCAGGGATCACAGGGCTTTACATACAGTGCAGATCTGTTGCATAAGGGCACGCTGTACCAGACAAACCACAATCTTAAGACCTGCATGAACTGTGTAACACAGACCAAGCTGAGATGGAAAAGTTAAAAGAGGAGCCATCAATATAATTTTCCACCCTCAGAAAAGTTGTGGAGCCTAGTTCCAAACTACCAGCCCTTCTCCTCTGCAACTGACAGGATGACCCCCCTACTTCCCACATAGCTACCAAAGTTGATATATTCACAGCTTCTCTCCTTCACTCCAGCTCTGAAGCATCAGATGACCAGTCAGCAGTAAGTGAAGAGGAGGCACATTTTGCAGCCCATTTTTGTGGTGTGGGCAGCAGAGGGAAGCTTCTAAGCAAGCAGGTACGTAGACAACTTCCAGGTACCCATGGTCTCTCTTGCATCTGACAGAGTTACAATTATCTTTGTTACTGGCAGATCCCCAGAGCTCAACTTCAGCACTACCAAGGGAGAGCTGAAGAAGTTTAGATGGCTGCAGGACCTCTTGGGTTGGATTATTTTCTCTCTAGTGAAACAGGGCATGCTCTAACATTCCAGGTAGCACCAGTTATCAGTGAGACATTGTTCACCATGAAAGCCATGCAGTCCAGAAAATCCACAAGTGCAAAACAAACTGTTTTACAGTGGCATGGAACACCGTAACATGAAAACACCTTCCCACTGGCTTTTACCCCATCAGTGGGAGAGATGGGAGGCACTGCCATCTGCATGTCTGCACGATTCAGCATGCAGCTGGGACTTTCTGCTACGGCTCCACTGCCATGGTACAGCAACATCCTTCCTCTCAGCTGGCACCTTTATAGACCTCTGCTATCAACCTTGGTACTCTATCCCAGCCTCTGTTTTCTTCAGTTGGCTCAGCAATAAAATACCTAATGATGCTGGTGCCTGAATCATCTTTGGACTCTGAGACAAATAGCTTGGGTCTCCCTCTGCAGAACTATTGCCCCAGGCCCTTTGCAGTCTCAAGCAGGCATTAACACCAGCATGTGTCCCCTGCATGCTGTGCCCTGCTTCCACTAAGATGTTTTGCAGCAAGATAAATTGGTCTCACCACCTACTCTGCTGCAAGTACTCACTCGTTCTGGCACTTAAGAGGGAGTCTGAGTCCAGCAGAGCCTCCCTCCCGGAGGCGTGGCACTGCGGGAAGAAAAGCCAGCCTGAGTATTGCTCCTAGAGCAAACGGGAAGAGATGGCTGCTCTTGCTGCTTCATCGAAAGAGCCCCTTCCCCGAGCATCCCAGGGATGTTTAAGTAGAATCAAGGAATCACAGCGAGATAAAGAGTATTGTTATATTAATTCATATATGTATTTTCCCCCCTCCCACCAACTTTACCTCCTCAACATCAGCGATTAGCACATCTGCCAAAATACGCGGTACAGAAACAATTTCAGGTTGAGTGCATCACGTACTGACTCACTGCCATGAAGCTCTACACTTCAACAGAATTCCTGGTGAACGACAATGAAATATTCATCAGCTCATATTTGTAAATGGTCCGGCAACATACTGAGTAAATGACCTCCGACGAAGTGCCTCGCATTAAAATGGAACAGCAGCCAGCTGAAGCAAGGGAGCTACAAACTACCCATGTTTTGTCAGCACAGGCAGGCAGCAAACACAAACAGAAAGAAGTCTAGTTGGACTCATCATCCTGACAGTGATAAACAAATGAGGAGCAGCCTGTTCACTTTAGAGGGACCCACTGGTGGTGCTGCCTGTGGCGGGAGTGAGTGCGGCAACCTAGGTTAAATTTTACTCCCTTCCCTCTCTCACCATCAGGAAATGAGCCAGGCAAGACAAGAGGGTGAGCTGTTTTGCTCCCCCCCATATGTTGACCCTGGTTCCTCACACCAGTCACCCCCATCCCTGGTACCTACGCTGAAAAACACCACAGCGCTGCTCCTTAACTGAGGGGCTTGATCCTCAAGGTGGCAAATGCAAGCCTGTACCTTCCAGAGCAAATGGGTAGCCTGGCCTCCCCACATAAGTACCTGATACCAGGCAGAAGCTTCCCCAATTTGCATTTCTTGTCTTGCCTCTGCACTTCGATGCGAGCCCCTAGGGAGAGGGAGTTGGGCTTCTGAGGGGAGCCAGCTATAGGAACAGGGGTTGCACCAAGCACTGCTCTTTGTCTGGGGTGGTGTTACCCGGTGCTGATTTAAGGAGCAGAAGGGTGGATTTTCTGTCCTGCTTTCAGCTCTCATCATTATTCAGGATGCGTGATTTCCAGCGAGGTTGCCAGAGCTGCACTGCACCGCTTGTGACGGTTAATCCTCGGTACGGGAAAGCTCCACAATGGAAACTGTGAGAAGAATGCAAAATAAATTAGGAAAACCTAGTAAGCCATCATCAGCCTCCACAAAAAAACGCAGAGATACCCAGATCTGGCCTCCCCCAGACCTTTTCCAAGGCATTTTCTTGAAATCAAGCTTAAAATAAAAATCTATCCATTGTTGCCCCGGGGCCTGGCAGAGAGGTGAGCTCCCACCACCAGAGCCAGGTGGGTGATGCAGACTTTTTTTTTTAAAAAAAAAAAAAAAAAGAAAGAAATAATTTATTTATTTGTTAATCAGACGCCCTGTGCTAAGGCAGATCGAGATGTGGATCCACAGCTCCGCAGGCAAGGAGAACCTGAGCGAACAGCACCATCAGGCGGGCTCGCCTGGAAACACGCGTGGGGAGCCACCCCGGACATATTCGGCTGCACCCGGCCATCCCTCTCTCCTCTCCTCTCCCATCCCTCCAAGCAAGAACGGAGGGCCCCACGGCCTCTCCCGGGAAAATCCAAGTCCAGAGTTGTAAGAGAAATCTTTAAGGGCGGCAAGGCGTATCCAGGAAAAGCTTTAAGGGAAAACTTCCCATGTGCTTCTTCCCCTGCTACCCCTTTCGCCCGCCCCCACTACGCAAATTGCTGACAGCTATATGTACCTCATCTTTAACTACATAGTTCAACTGACTTGTTAACCTGCTCTGGCATCTGAGCAGAGCACAGCTTTTAATTCCCTCCCTCAGCCTCTTCAATTTGCCAATGCCCACAAAATTTGATGTTTTCACCTTGAAGAAACTCTCCCCAGTGTACAAACCCCCTCTGAGCCATTGCTGGCACCCGCCATTCCCCTGCCTGAGTAGGGAAGGAGGAGGATCCCCCGTTCAGCCTCAAGCTCTTTCACCAAAAGACTGCCTGTGAAATAACTCGGCTCCTTCAGCATCTTTGCTGCCTTCTCTTGCCAATTACCTGCTTGGTTAGTGCAAACTGGGAGCACAACTGTTTCCCACTGATGAGCCAGAGCCTCTTCCATCCCCTGAGAGTCACTGAGCAGATACAGTCCAAACAGACACAGAGATAACAGATGGGAATTCAGCTCCTAGACTCCAGACGTTGGCCATGTCACCACCTTGGTCCTCAGTCTCATGCCTGTCACCCTTAACCAAAGACAGGAGAGCACTGAATGAGATGATCCAAGGAAAACAAAATACTGTTTCACTCACAGTACTGCAGTGACTACAGCCATACCCACATTATTTTCATGACTGCCAAGGGAGAAACCTTTCCCATCAGCCTCAGTTGCTTTTCTCATACCTGGATTTTAAAATATTTTTCCTCAGAGTGCTCTCCACTCCAGTGAATAATTAGGTACTTCTAATTATCTCCTAGCAGAACTTAGGTCATCTAATAGAAATGCATATAAATAAGTATATTTACTTGTTTGCATATTTATTTTTGTATACATGCATATATTTATTTAAACATTATAAGTATTATATGTCTTAGATTTATATAAGATATAGAAATAAATACACAAATAAACACATACAGTCGTGTTCACAAATTTAAAGGGAAACTATTCAAATGTGTGGTTACTCAGTTCCCCTAGGAAACGCCACAGCTCAGAGTTTCAGCTTTGAGTGCTCAGCTAGATCTTACAGCAAGAACCCTGAAAATCAGGACCTTCCATAGTTATGTTGTGCTTATGCATATAGAAGAGTCAAGTTACATATCTAATTTCAGGCCCCTGATTTTCAAAAATTTGTGGCCTGAACAGGAAGTCCTGTGTTTGCAACCACAGTGCCCCAAGGGGCACTTCTGTACGAAGTCCAGTCACCTTGAAGGGAGGCTGAAGTATTGCAAGTTGTTGATAGCCCGTCTCAAAAATCTCTGCCTTCTGCAGTAAAGAGACCTCACAATTCCCAGACATGCTCAATGCAATAAAATTTCTGAACATCCCACATAAAGATGATAACAGAGCACCTAACACAAAAGATTAAAAAAAAAAAAAAAAAAAAAAAAAAAAAGAGGAGGAAATGAGGTTATGTTTCCCATCATGGCTTCTGCATTAAGCTCAATAGCCACTTATTTCTACTACAATTGTGCCAGAGTCGTTTTGAATTTCGTTTTCTTTATGCACCTTTCTCTGAAGTAGAGATATTTTGGGAAAAACAATGCACATAATGGCACTTAAATGCACATGGCAACACCTCACCAGTTGCTACTAATGATGTCAGAGGAGGTCAGGTGGGCACAGAAATGTGAATTGTCCCTACATTTGTACATTTTGAGTGACTAAACAGCACCCAGAAGAACTGAAGCCTTCCTAGGACAGTAGGAACACAGAAAACGAAGCAGGAGGAATGTCATTTTTTCCTGCTACCTTAATTCTCTTTGATTTTGAGCCCTCCCTCAGCCCTTGCCTTTCATTTTTCTGTAAAAGGAGAATGCGGCGCTAAGGAAAGTCAGCTTGCAGCAGCGTTGGTTCATGGGAAAGCCTGCAGAAGCCACCTCCAGGCACTTCTATAAGTACACTTTTTCTGTGCTGGATTGTCAGTTGTGCTGCTCTATTCTAAGTGTAGAGCCATGGAGCAAGATGGTTGGGGTGGATTTGTTGGCAGATCGGTAGGGACTCATAATATTCCTGCCAAATTCGTTTTCTCATGTGACCTGAGCTTGACTTGGAACATGGATTTCCTACAGAGACAAGTCAGAGCAGTGCCAGGAATTTGAAGGCCAGGTGGTCTGCAAAGCTTCTCCCCAGGCTCTGCGATCCTATTTCCTCACGTCATTCTTTCCAGCCAGCACGGAGCTCGGGCTGGGGTGCTCACAGCAAACTGAGTCCTCAAAACCAATGCAATTTTCTCCTTCCCACCACCACCAATCCTCTGGAAGAGATTGCAACAGAAGTGGGAGGAAAGATGAGCACGTTTCTGCTAGGAAACAGATTCAGACAGGCTTTGACCAAGACTGCTAGTGAAACTTTTCTCTGCCAAGTGAAACTAAAAAAAATAAAATAAAAAAATCAATCCCAATTTTCATCTCAGCAACATCCAAATTGGGCTTAGCTAGTCCATACTGTCTTGTCCTTGCTAACTCAGAAAGCCTGTATTTGTCTACCTGAAAGGGAAAGCTATCATGCAAAGACAGATAGGTTTTCTGAAGAAAGCTATGCATAGCCACTCTATTCTCTTGGGATGAGAAGGTCTAGACATTAATTTTAGATCTCTGGCAATCTGTATGCTAGAAATACCTTGTGGCTTTGATCCATACTGACTTCTATTAAGGAAATAGAAGCTAGAATGAGCTGGAAGCTCTCCCAGATGATGCTCTCTGAATATCCATTGAGAAAAAGCAGCCTACCCTAGTATATTACTTGCCTCATCCCTAAGAAACTCTTACTAAAGAAAGCAAGGTCGGCTTCCTGAAGAGGCACAATAGTATTGTCAGCACTGTAATGTAATATCAAGCTAGGACCTGGACCAAAAGATGGTGCTTTTCTCACTGTTTTTTCTCAGCAATAACCAGGGATAATGCACAGATTACGGCTGTTTGCTTCTGGACTTTTTAATCTTCTCATACCACTAAGGAAGGATCCCTGCTGTCCCAACCCTGACACAGAGCAGGGAGTAGCAGTCTCATCCTAAAATGGCTTCTGTTATTCTCTAAAAACATTAGAGAAGCAGCAGTGGCCCCTCACACGTATAATCCCATATCTATAGTTGCTGCCTTGTTGGCAAATTCCCGTCACAGATTGCACTCAGCTCTATCCCACCCTCACATCAGATGCGATCCATACCAACCTGCTCCTACTGGAGTCCCTGGCTGAGGTAGCAAGGTGGAGAACAGCTCGCTGCACTGGCACCCTCAGGAGACTGAGCAGAGAACTCAGATTCTGGGAAGCCTGAACCCCCCACCCTTCCCCCCCCAGCTAAGGCCATCCCTGCACCAGCTCTGTTCCCTGCAGGCCTGAGGAAGAGATGGATGTAACTTTTCCTTCCCCCAACCTATGAATGAGAAGTCTGTACCAGGCTCTGCTCCCTCCTGTCAGATTCGGTTGCAGCAGCCAAGCTCTTCCTGTACAATTATAATAATGCTCAGCACTGAGGGAGGGGTATCTTCCATCAAAGCAGCATTCAAAACAGCACAAGCACGGAGAAAGCTACCTCCCTGCGCTCTCATCATTGGCATCATGCTGACGGCAAGGGGACAGTAGGAAACCTCGTGTTTCTACGGTCTGAGAGCAGGGGGATAATCTTAGGAACAGCTTCACTGGAAGCAACTGCAAACTCCTTTAGCAGGCACACTTCTGCTGGAAGAACATTAGCAGCAGCTATGAAATTAATTTGCATCAGAAGCACAACTTTTTGGCAGCAGGCTGGCCAATTGACTCCCAAAATCCATCAGAATTCAGTCTTTCTTCAGCTGTAGTTCCTTTGCCTCCTTTTTCCCTGCATCCAAACAAATCCAACCTCACCACCCATGAGTCAGGAAGGAGAGGAAAAACATAGGTTAGGAAATGCTTGGGTACCACCAAAACGGATCCTCAGCAAGTGGCAAAGTAGACTGATGAAATCTAAAATTCTTGCCTAATTTAAGCCCTACTTTCTCACCTGGAATGACCAAGCTGCTTGTTCACAATGTCTGTTGTTGGTGAGAGACCTCCCATTCCAATTGCTCCCTTTAACAGTGCTCTCAGTGTACAGACACTTCTTTCCATACCTGCCAGCAGGTGATTACAAGAACATTTTTAAAGATTTCACGTCAGGCCTGTATGGAAGTCATTTGGATCATTGCAGGGGCGAAACTCTGTCAGTGATAGGTGATCCAGAAGAACAAGGGCAGCTCTTTTGGACATTCATCCGTGCCAAAACCCTGCTGAGTTGCAGTCACTGACTTTTGCAACTACAAAACGTCACACTGTTCCACTGTGTGCATTCAGCTATAGAGACTTTATATCTATAGATACCACTTCTTGCCCCACCTGTAAACAGAATTTCTCTGTAGAGCCAGAAACTCCATTCCTCACATCAAACATTAACTAGTCCTTTGCTAAGCCTGCTCTATCACAAGGTCCCAGGGTGTGATATGAAAGGAGTGCCTGGATGTAGCTGAGCATTTCCCAGGCAGCAAACTGAGCTTATTCTAAAGAGACTCACTTCCCCATGAACACAGAGGAAACTCCATTAGCCAGGATGGAGAAATACCCATTTCCACCAGAGTTACAAAAGCCAACACCACGCCTCTGTTCAACCTTCTGGGTGCACTGTTCCTGCACCAATCTGCATCGATCCAAAGTTGCACACCAGCACCATGACGTTTGCAAACCCTAGGAGAGCCACAGGGTTTAAATAGAGGCCATTGATCCACTGTGATCTTGATTCAACACCAATTTAAATATATTGCCTGGCCAAAGAGCTGCTCACAAGTGCAGCCGTGAAACAGCAGAGGAGAGACTGACTCCTGACATAGAGACCCATCAAGTTCATGCTAAGCCAGAGGCTGTTTCCTGGCTAATTAAAGGCTGCTCACCAAAGCAGTTCCTCACTGTACTGCTGCCACGGCCATGCACCAAGAGGTAGTTCACTGAAAAGATAGCATAGCAGTGTGAAACACCCCCTCTCATCCCTTTGAAGCTTGAAGTTTCAAAACTTCTCAAAATTCTGAGCTTCATCTGAACAAAAGGAAGCCACCCCTTGGCAGCTCAGAGCCTGCTAGCCCAGAAGTCCCCATACAAGTCCCTGCTTTGAACTCCAGAATGGCAGGAAATTTAAAAAAAAAAAAAAAAAAAAAAAGTTTCTCAACCTATACAGGCTATTCTAGAAGGGGAGCTTTCTGCTAACTGCAGTACTGGCTCCTGGTGCTGAGAAAACTCTCCTGCTGGTACGCACATTACCAGTACTTCCGTAAGAAGCTTTAGACTTAGTGAAGTGGTATTTTCTGAGAAGAATATTCACTAGAAAATTCCCACATACCTCAAAACCTGACTGCCACAGTAATAACTCCACACAGTTATGGAGACGGGTTGGTAGAACTGAGGAGGGGAGATGCGGAAGCAGATGAATGTTTTTCTCTTTGCACCAAAACTGGTTTTGTCGCTTCCACCCCTACTACAATTTGAAAGAACATATGACTCCAAGGCCGGAATTTCTTGTCAGCCTTAGGCCTACGTACATTCATATCATGAACATGCAATGCCAACAAATACATGCATATATTATTGCCTCTGCTCTGAGCGGTACTAAATCTGCTGTCCTCCTTCCTTCAAAAGTGCACACTGTGAAAGGAGTTACAAACCCAGCAACACTCACCCAAGGATAACATCCCAAACTCTCAGTTGCTCAATTTGTACATGGACACACAAACAAATGGCAGAGAGATAGTACACAAATATCACCTCTCCGCCTCAAACCTACCATGATCGAATGTTTTCTGTGTCTGTGATCCTTTTTTCCCTATGGAAAGATTCTGCTTCTTCTACTAACAGAAGTCTACAAGCCTAAAAATCAGAATCTTTCCATCTTGTCTTCCAGCACTTTGCAAAAGAATTAAATGGAGTTTTAACAAATAATCTCTGTTTTTTATATGAAGATGATATATCATCACAGCACAGCAATTGCATGTAAATCTTTGAAATATTGGATGTTACAAATGTAAGGATCCAAATGTTAAAATCTAGAAGTATACAGCATGCTTGCTTCATGACAACAGCTCAATTTTGCCTTTTTTCTATGACTGTCCACTAGCTTCCTCCTGGAAAAGCCTAGTTTGTAACCAGAAGTTGTAAAAGGCTTCACTTTGGCACGTACTTATTACATCCGCATGGCCTACAAGGTGTAGGTTGGTGCAAATGCACACCCTCACTTGGCAGCAAATGAACCAGGAACCTTTAGGCTGTCTCAGACTATAGACTCAGGACTATAGTCCTGAAAAGTTATAACATACAAACTTAAATATTTTTCTGAGCATTTAATGTAAATGTTAAAAAGGAGAAAGTTCTTTCCTTTTCTCCATACCACTGACGACTTCCTTTCCCCAAAAGTTTTAATTTTTAAAGAGCAATTAAGATTAGCAAGGTAGCTAACATAGTAGTCCACTACTATTTAAGGTGTCAAAGTAATTAAAACCTGACCTGTATAAAATCATGTAGGCTCATGCTATATACAAACAGCACCAGTGTTTTGTGAGGAGCAAGTACTCCTGAGCAGCAGTCCAATTTCAGACAGCCACAAAGGGCTTGCGCTGAGAGTGTGCCAGGGCTAAGCAAAGCTCACCTTCAACAGTGCTCAGAGAAAACACAAAACTGCAGCCCCATCCGCAAGTCTTGCTTGCGTTAAATTTTGTCACTTCGCAGCAATCTCACCCCTGGCCTTAGGTTTGGTCTGGGAGAACTTGTGGGGATAAGGGGTGACTGCAGGAGCCGGGTGCCCACCAAGCAGGAACTGCATTGGCAGCCAACGCAGCTGGTGGGTCTCAGAAACTTTCCCATCCTGTGGAAGGGAGAAGCCTCAGCGTATTGAGAGCCTGCTGGTCTCTGCTCCTGCAGGGCTTATGCTGTGCATGAGCCCAAGCAAGCACATTGCTGGCAGGGCAGCACTTCAAACACCTCCAGCAGTGCAGAAATCTCAGAAAACAAAACTCACTTTCTCAGGTGCAGCTGGAAAAGGGTGGTGGTGACACATTAGCTTGTATTGCATTTCTAGGCCTTTTTTTTTTAAATTAAAATATTAAATACTCTGTTACCTTCACTCTCCGTAAGTCAACTTTTCCTACTGTGCTTGTACCTCCTCTGAAAAGTGTCATCCATTCTATTCTTGAGAAGTTTACACCCACTGTTATTCAATAGCAGGAGACCCATGCTGAGAAATACGAAGCAAAAAGGTTTTGTTCAGAGAGAATTGTGTCAAAAAGGAAGATAAATCAGTGAAGCTTCTAATCTGAGGCTTTCCGTATGAAAATGTTTCATTTTACAATACGGGTGTACACAAAGATGCCACAGGCAAGAAAAAAAATATTTTAACTTGAAAGAATGAACTTAAACTTTGGTTAGGACTCATGTTATACTGGACTTGCACAGAGGTAAAAAATACATCTTTAAATAAAAGAAACTCTGAAGAGGAAACCCCATTGCTGAGATCAGGTAAAGCACTATCCAGAACTACAATTGAAAAAGTTTTGCAAACACAACTACTTGGCTAGGAGCATAGGAAAAAACAACATAGCCATAACTATTTTGGCAAAAGTCAGTGTAGGCGCCGTTGTACAAATACAAATGCAAGAGGCCCTGCTGGAGCACTGCACCTTATGACTAGCTAAACCTCTGCGGGGAACCCAGATTGTAATTAAAACAATTGAAGGACAAGGATGCTGTGTGAGCACAAAACAGAGCATGAAAAGCACACAGCTGTGTTGCTCTGGCAAGCAGGCCATGCCTCAGAAACTACTTGCATTAATTGGAGGCAGGTAGAGGAATCAAGGCTAAACTAGAATAATCTGCCTTAGTGAGTGTATGAAATGGAAAAAAAAAAAAAAAAAAAAA